>KK116684.1:598910-652673 GCA_000611955.2 Stegodyphus mimosarum | reverse complement strand
CAGGATGATGGCATCTTCCAGCAGGACAATGCGAGGTGCCATACAGCTGCCAGTGTACGTGCGTGGTTCGAAGAGCACCAGGATGAGTTTACCGTCCTCCCCTGGCCAGCAAACTCACCTGACTTAAACCCAATCGAGCATCTGTGCGACCATCTCGATCGAGTTGTTCGCGCCATGGATCCTCAACCGCGTAATCTAGCGCAGCTGGCCACGGCATTAGAGTCGGCATGGCTCAACATCCCAGAGAACACCTTCAGGGACCTATGTGACTCTCTTCCTGCACGTCTCGCAGCAGTCCGCTCTGCGAAAGGTGGTTATTCTGGCTTTTGACAGATGGTCACATTAATGTGACTGGACTGTGTAATAATCATGTAGGAAAAATTTTATGTTTTCCACAACACCAACACGACCACCATAGTCAGAAAATATGGATCCCAAATTTAGCAGAAAAGGGGGCACACTAAAAACTTAATTAAAATTTTAACACCAACTTGTGTAAACAAAACTTTAAAAGAGCTTTAAAAAATTGACCTTAAGTGTCAACTTAACAAGAGATTAAACATTAAGCAAACAAGTTAAGAAAAAGTATTAACTAAACAAAAATTTTAAATAGTTAACCAAACTACCAAAACTGTCAAGAAAAAAATTAAATGACAACAATTACTTTCCAACAAGGCAAAGAAACTTAAGTTCACTTCAAAATAAAAACAAATTAATAACCTTTAAGTCTGATAGCAGAAATAAGTTAAATCATAACAATTAAGACATTTTAATTCACAACTAAAATATGTAATACATAACAAAACCTGAAATAAAATTTGGAAAACTAAATCTGGCTAATGGGTCATTGGTATGTGATTTTGAAAATATAACACTTTTAACCTGATGGTTATGCATGCTATTTTTTGATTTCCTCAACCTTTTTATTCTATGAGGTTTATAAAAATCTAGTGTTCCGAAGTTTATTTACTAGCCCGAAGAAGCGTTAGCTCAGAAGGGTTATTAATTTCGCTTTGGCATTTTGCGTAGATTCACTTCTTGCGTTGATTCCCTTTTCAAACCGTTGCCACTAAATATTACATCCCTGTATTATATTTAAAGAAATTAAATAATGAAGAATCTGAATAAATGCATGCAATTTTCGCGCATTGTGATAAAACAACGGTACCCAGAGCTGTCAAATAATGAATAATGTAATCCTTCACCTAATATAGACATCTTGAAGCTAGTTGGAAGCTTCGGAATTTGGAATTTGTATTATTACCTATTTCATATTTTGTCAGATATTAAAAAATTTTTGATTAATAAACTCGACGATTTCAATGCGAGTAATGGCAACACTGTACGGAAAAAAGAAACATTTTTATTTCCACCTCGGCAGACTGTGTATCGGAAATTCTATAGATATGCCCCTTTTAAAATTATTTTGCGATATTGGTATTTAATTGAGTTTTATGGTTTAAGTGCAAAGAACATGATATTTGATAATTAAAGGTTATACAAGACTAGTTAAGAAAAGTCTCTTTGAGCGTATGTAAAATCTGAAAGCTTTCAGATTTTTTTTTAATTTACTTAATGTAACACAGGGAATTAATATTTGGTGGCAAAATTTGTAAGTGAACTGTCATTTATAAATGCCCTTTGGGTGAAGAGGCATAAATTTTTTGCGTATATTCGTGGCGCTGCTTATCTAATTTATATAAGAAATGCTTAAAAACTAAGGTGTGATAAATGATGGTAAAATGCAGTATTTATAGGTTCCTTGTCAACAGTTGCCTACATAGCAGAAGCACATTTTGCGATAATATTAAAGCTGTAACGAATAAGAAAAAATATTACCTAATTATATCTCTTATGGGAAAATTAGTTAATTAATCAAAACAAATTCCCTTTAAAGAAAAGACGAGTAATTTTGTTCATAAAATTTCACGTAAAAGTGGAATATACTTGACACAAGAAACAAAAAATATAAACTCTACAATTTTAATAAGTAAGATTTATTTCGTATTGTACTGCTAAGAAATCAAAGTAATGAAAATTAACATGACTTCCTACAGTACTAATCGAATTTATAGATTTATAAACAAAAAGTTTCCATAAAATTTTAAGGCCTTTTATTGATTAAGAATATCAAAATATTTTGCAAATGCATTTCATCTTTCAACATAAATTGTGCGTACACAAAAAATAGCTGCACGCATTTCAATAAAATGTCGAAACAATATATTTCAAAATAAAATATTTTTCTGAGTAAGAATTTCCTTTTGAAAGTGATACTTACTTTAATAAAAGAAAAGGGGATTTTAATAGATACATAGTGTTCCTATCTCGCCGAAACAGAAGGAAATGTATCGACTACTTTTTCTCAACCCATTTCTGAAATCACGAAAATCTACTATACCTCAGGCTCAAATCAGGCTTCAAAATACGCAAAGATTTATCCTTAAATTTCAGTTTTATAGTATTGAAAGAAAGCTTTTGAGAAAAAAAATCTCTTGTTACAGAAAGTAATCTTGATATTGAAATTCTGTTTCACGGACTGATGAAATATTTAGTGTTCAGGGAACTTGTAAAAATAAAAGCGTATTTCCGACAACGAAAACAGAATGTTTTTAGGTTGAATTCCCATTTCGAAAAATTCGTTTGCTACACTGCATAGGGAAAAGAATGTACATTAGAGTCTCGACTTTTACAAGTGGATAGAGCCTGGAATAAATTCCTAAATGTCAATGACATTAAAAAACCTTACATCTGCCAAGAAAAATGCATTACGTCGTTTTTAGAAGCGGCTGGATTTTTAAATTGGAAGCTTGTAAAAACTACGGTTAATACTATGGCAGTTTTGCTTTGAAATATACATTTTTCTCTTAGGTATTAAACTTGTATTAAATTCAGATTAGATTGAAGTCCCATGAATAAATAGGGGTCAGGTTGAGTGCTGATGTTGAAGTTTTTTCAGTGCTATTTGCCACCATAGTAATGAAAAATCAATGTAGGTAAAAGTAATGTTGGTCTTTCAAATACATAAATCTTCACTGATCTCTGCATCAACTATAGCATTTAGTAAATTAAAATATAAAATATTCTTTCCAACACAAAAAAAGTCAGAGTCACCAAACATTATTCCGGTTGGGCGGCGTAATTAGAAAGTACAGACTCTAAAAGACTATCAGCAATAAATTAGTCATATCGGAAGCCAAGTGCCATAATTATACAGGGTTGCCTAATTGGAAATAAATCTTACGTGAAAAAAATCATGCAATTATAGCTCAGTGCAAAGCTAACTGTAGTTCAATAAACCTGATGTCGATTATGCCTGAGAAGCCTGGAAAGAAACTTTATTTTTTTAGCTGTCATTCATTTAATTATCCGCCTGCCTCTGTGTCCTCATCTTAGGAGCTATGATCAGCGACACGGAATTACAGACACTATAAATACTTCAAACGAAAGTTCATGGAACCTTTTTCATCATGTGAAATTCAACACTTCGCAGAGACCTAAGCTGGAACTCTTGAGTATTACATTCATAAGATCAACGAGCAATTATTCAGGAAAGCTAGAATATATAACACCGTTCACTGGCGGAATCTGGACTAATATGAGATAATAGTAGGAGTAACTGGTTCATACCTCAAGCTATTAACTGATTACAAAAGAATTTATAACACCTTTCACTGGCAGAATCTGGAGTACTATGAGATAACACTAGAAGCTACCGGTTCAGACCTGAAGCTACGATCTGATTACAAATTCAGGAAAGCTAGAATTTATAACATCGTTCAATTGCAGAATCTGAACTACTGTGAGATAATAGAACACCGTTCACGGGCAGAATCTGGACTACTGTTAGATAACACTAGAAGCTAACGGTTCAGAACTGAAGCTTTGATCTGACTACAAATTCAGGAATGCTAGAATTTATAACACCGTTCACTGGCAGAATCTGTACTAATATGAGATAACAATAGAAGTTACCGATTCAGACCTCAAGCTAAGAATCTGATTACAAATCTCATATTAATGATTGCTCCTCATTAACGGTATTGTGGGCTCTACTTGATTGTAGGAATGCTACTGAATCTGAATTTCTCGTTATCGTTCCTTTAAGCCTCTAACTTCTTTATTCTCAAGTACTAAATCTTCCGCATACCTAGAAAATTCAGATTTAGTAAATTTTCTTTCTCACATCTATAGGTATTTTAACTGAGTTACAGTAAAATGCGATTTTAACGATAGTTTATTGCGCCAAATGTTTACCAAGATACCAAGGTTTCCTCGAAATGTGACGTATTTAATACTAACATCTCTAATTTGAAATAAGAAGCAGCAGAAAACTACTCACATACATGCAAACTCTATTCTAGACAGAAAACTGTAATTCAGCTATGTAACATATAAAGCGAAATTTATCTGAACATACTTTATGTAGTTCGAAGATTATAAAGCACATTCATGGGAAAACTTTGCTAATTATTATTTTCTTTCAGGAAATCCTGATGGAAACTGTTGTGAAAAGTAGTGTAATGCCAGTGAGGATTGTTCAAGTATGCCACGCTCGAATATCACGGAACTCTCATACCGAATAGTCATTTTTTAACACGGTTGTTCATTGCAGAAATATTAAAAGCTACTTTAAACGTTAACTCTTAATAGCTTGTAATTAAGAATTTTCAACTGATTTAATTAGAGATAGTTGTCTTTGTATTGTCCTCGTTACGCTAGGGGTTATTCTTTGGTAATCCAATTAACCAATTACATTCATGTTAATTCTTTTCTGCTTTTTTTTTCACTGGCTCTCACCAGAAAACATCTTTTTTATTCATATGAACTAAAAACGAAAAGAAGTGTGATAAAAATGGGCAGCGCCTCTCCCGAAAAAACACTATTATTATAGTCTTTAATGTTTTGTGCATCTTACTGTTCATAACATCTCAGGCATCCTATAATACAACTTATTATCAGAAACTTGTTCTGCATGGTTTTCCTCGGTCAGCAATAGAAATTGTTAGCTACAGATATGAAACTGTTACTCTATAAATAATTTTGAACTGTTAAATATTTGTTTCTTGCTGACATTACCATAATTACCCAAATGTAAGTACTTAGTATTCACAAGGAATTCGGACTTTTTTAATAAGTAAACATTCATATTAAACCTGATCAACACGATTAGATAGTTTGAGCGATGATTTGGTACTTAGAGTTTGCTCAGAAGCCGGAAATACTTCCGGATCAATAAATCTAATTAAATATGCGGTTTAATGCTCCTGGCAGTTAACTTCAATTTAAGGAATGGGGAAAATTTAAAGGAAATTGTGGATGGTTAGAATTACAGTGCATTTTATGGCTGGAGAGCATTTTGAACTTATATTGAAAGTTTCATAGAAATGAAGCATAAGACTAAAATTTAAGTAGAAATATATGTCAAACATTTGGATAATACCGAAATATAACGGAAATTTTCAGATAAATTTGTTTTATTTTAGATTCTGCAAGCGATATTATAATTCATGAAACTTAAATCCGGGGTTAAAGCACTGACTGCTATTTAATTTAATATTTCAAATTGTAACTTGTTATGAAAGTATTTAGAACTATTTCTGAAATTTATGATCGTTTATCTAAAAGCTATTTCATGAATTTTGCGGATAAAAGCATATAAAACAACCAAATATAAGGTATAAACAAATATTTTGCCGAGAAACGAATGTGCTGCTTTTATAATTAAATATAGCAATAAAATCGTAAAGGGTGTCCCTGTAAATTGCTAAACTAATGGCAGTGAAATTGACTTCAAAGTTGGTTTCGTATTTGTTATTTCCAGAAATAGTGTTGAAATTTCACTTTCAGTTTAGAATTCTAGATGAATGCACAGTTTTAATTGGACGGTAGAGTTTAAATTTAGCCATCAACTAGATACTGAACAAAATAGTGTTGTTTCAGACAATCTTATTTGTACCGATGCCATTTCGTTCTTGAAGACCCTAAACATTATTCCTTCTAATAACATAGTCGTCGATATTTAAAGATAACCTAAAAACCTAAAAGATAAAAACATTTCAATTTCATTTACATTTCTTTGAGGCGTGTGATTGGGAATGAATGAGTGATTTGTTTGCAAGACTAGCATAAAGCGCGAAATATACGTTTTTGTCACTATCCCTAAATACTTTTATAAGAAGGTCGTGAATGAAAGTAATAGTTCAAATAAAGAGAGCTTAAATAATAGATTTTTCCTTTATATCAAAATAAAATTGTGACGTCATCATTTTTACAAGTTATGAAATAGCCCAGTTCCTTGTTCGCCAAAGAAACTTTAAAAATTATCTGACAGATTTAAGTTACGTCCAGAGACTTAAATCTCTAGAAAGAAACTTTAATCTCTCCTCTCTGCCTACGCAGTAATCACACGCATAGGTAGAGAGGAGAATGTTGGCCATGTGCTTCTTCTGTGTTCCAAATTTGACAGTGAAGGAAAGATCTTAAAACTGGCAGTTAAGAATATTAATATTAAGTGGACTTCTGATTTTCATTAATTTATTCCCGAAAGAAGTACCTTTGATTCTTTTTGTAAATTCATTGTAAATTATTGTAATCCTTCATCATTTTTTTAAAAAACTTTCCTTTACTTTCATTTTTCTGTATTACTTCTGAAAGCCCCATTTTTGACACATATACATAGGTTAATGTTTATGTTTTTAGTATGTAAAAAAGTGCATAAACCACTTGTGGTTAGAAGAAACCCCAATGATATATTATAAGATATTTCTCCCGCCTTCTTAGCATGCCTTCCTGATGTACTGGTGAGCACACTCGGCGCGTATTCGACAGGTCCGAGGTTGGAGTTCCGGATAGGTCATAGCTCATTTTCATGACCCCAGCTTAAAAAAATCTTAATGACTCTACAGTGGCACCCGACCTAAAAGGTAGTGAATGATGACGGATGCTTCATCAGCAAAATTTGGCGATAGGGTCCTCTAATCCCAGTAGCCCTTTAAAAGGGCGATTATATATGAGGCATTTTCCCCGCCTTCTGAGCATGCCTTCGTGGTGTACTGGTCAGCACACTCGGCGCGTACTCCAGAGGTCCGAGTTTCGAAGCCGGTGAGGTCATAGCTCATTTTTCATATCTCCTTCTTCGAAATAACCTAATGTTCGAAATAACCAACTTTATCACTATTTTGGCTAATAAATGATAAAGTTAACTAAAAATTTTATTTAAAATCTACCGATACTTAATGCTCGGAACAAGCCATAGATATGTATATTCATATACCAAACAAAACGCATAACAGTAAACTGCAAGTTAGGCAAAAAAATACCAAAACCTGAAATGAGAAGGAAAAAAAATTACATCTTTCGCTGCATCGTTATTTTTTTAGGGTTCACGCGTCGAATGAATCAAATAAATTTGTCTGTTTCAGAACACAAAAAGACGCAAATTAAAGTCCAGTATTTAATATAATCTCAAAAAGTAAACAAAGTAATCTGTATCTTTATCAGTCTAACTCCCACAGACTGTGGTAAGTATTGCAAAACATTATGAAGTTACAAACCGAAAATCATAAAAAAAGCTTTACAGATTTTTTTAGAAATTTTATTTTGAGCAGAGCGAGTTCAAAAAATGAACCATTTAAAAACAAGCAATCCAAAACTTGAAAAAATATATTAACATATAAAATCTGAAACCATACAGCCTGGAGTGAAGAAATGTTTTTCAAAATTATAGTAACGAAACCATAATGAAACGTAAAACCTTAAAAATCTAATAAAAATTGTATCTGAATTAAGCGATCGACTGCAAAAGACAAAACATGTAAACAGAAGAAATAGCACATATGAAAAAGTAGTAATACTTAACAATTTGATTCAAAACTGAAAAAAAATGAAAAAGAAGTATTGGCTTTTTAAATCTGTTATTAGAGAAAAAAAAAAACTCAAATGAAAAACTTTTAATTTTATATCCCCAGTAGCCAATGACGGTTGCTAAACCTAACATGTGTTAAGTAATGAAATAAGTTTGACAATAAATTTTACACTAATTAATAAAATTAAAACTAATTAAAACACTTTTGATATAATATTAAAAATGGTATAGTAAAAATGAATGAAGTAATATCGTAAAATTGTCCATTTAGTGGGCTATCAGACACAGCATACTTTTGTCCTGGAGGAAAACTTAATTGCAAAAATGGGAGAAGCAACGATCATATGCATATAGAAGTTAAGAAGAAATGCAGAACGGCAAACGAATGGGTGGCTATCTGTCAAGAAAGTAGAAAGAAAAAAGATAAAGCTAATTTATTAGACTATTGAAAATTTTAACTAAATTGTAATTAATGTCAGTAATAAACGAAGATAAACCTTTGTGAATGCGAAAGTCTTAAAGCAATTCGAACTCACCAATCGTAGCTTTGCGAAAAATGTTTGCTTAGCCGTATTCAAAATTCTTCTGTCGAAAATGTGTTTATTCATGCATTTCGAATATAATATTCGTGTTTTGTATATGATTTCTACATCCATTTACTTAACCAATATATTTCAAACAACATGGAAAAGATAAACCAATTACATAGTTCTCAAGGGAAAATAAACAACAATGGGAATAGCAATGGGATTTTTAAGAATTTTATCGATAAGGGAGAAAGTTACCTGAAGCTAAATTTATGAAAAATTTAAATAGTTGTAAATTGTTAGAAGAATAAAATTCAATCAACCTACTATTATTGTTTTTCTCTAATTCCAATGTTTGAACTACGTATTGTTATCTCATACCATTTTGCCGCTTGTGTTGGTTAATCAGTATATATGAAGCAATTTGAGTAATTTGCGCTTTTCAAATATTTACAGCAGCATTTAATTTTAAAGTTAACTTTCCATTGTTCCACTAATCTTCTACTTTATTTTTAACACGCAAGCGGGAAATTACATTCTGCTACTCAAAATCAGTAGACTTAGTATATCTTTCTTTTCGGAGTTTTCAAAATGCACTAAAGGAAAGTTATGAATTATGTTTCGAAACATAAATTACTAATCATTATTTTCGAATACGCAAGCTTCCATATGCCTGAAAATAGAATATTTAAGGAGACAATTGTTAAAGTTGCACGTGGCATTTTCTACACTTCGCTCATTCGCACATCTGACCACCTTCGTGATATGTTAGCAGAGTATGTTGAAATTCAAAAGCAGGTAACTGTGTAGCCACCATTGTTTAGATGACGAAATCAGGTAGGAAATTATCGGACATTGAAAGCAGAGAAGTTTCATACACAGATTACTAAAAACTTTCACAAATTCCAAGCTTCCTGTTCATCTTGCGGAAGACGTTTACCAACAGATAGGTGGAGAAGAATCCTCAGTGAGATAGTCCGCCAGACACGACGGCTAATAAAGATCGGTATTTTTGATTAACAGAAATGTAACAGTTTTTGTCCCTGTCGACACCTCAAAATGGGCACAGGAAACCAAAACTGAAGGGATACAAGAATATTTCATGGGTTATAAAGTATTCGAGTCTCAGCGAGGGTATTTCTGATATTTTATGTTCATGTCCCGATAAATATGTAATAACAGTGTGTACAGTTACTTTGTCCAAAAGGCTACGTAACAGAGGTCTGCTTGCAGGAAATCTTGCTGTTTGCATCCCGCTAACTTCTGCGCACAAGAAAACAGGTCTAGTACGTTGAAGATAACATCGAGTTTGAATCGGACATAAGTATGGTCAGCTCTCTTCACACCCGATTCAGCTTAAGTATTGATCCTCGACGTAAATTCATTTGAAGAACACCAGGGAAGTGCTACCTATCCTCCAGTATCCGAAAAAGGGAGCAATATGGCAGCGGATGGTCCTCCATGCATAATGTTTAATGGTATAGGTAGTTACCCATGTTGAGTTGAGACGTATATTCGGCTTGAATGGTACTTTTGGCCCTGCTTTATACTTATGAACAGCAAGCTCATCCACATAGGGGTAACCGGTTGGATGGTTTCTCCGCCAGTTTTCTGGTGCTCTTCTTAGAGCAATTGAAACCGCCTTTTCATTCGAAGAGCCTTCAGCATATAAGCAGAGTTGCTGGAGCGAGGCTGACTGCAACGGAACTTTAGTGCCTCATTTCCAATAAAACGTTACATTTGTGAGAGCTATGTGATTTTGAGGAGATAAATCTAATTAGCCACCAATTTTCGGAGTTCGCTACTTCAGTTTTAGACATCCTGCTCCTATGAATGTTGAACTAATTGAAAGTACCTTTACGTAGGTGTTATGTAGTCAGCAAATCATTCTTACTTTTCACACCTGCCTGCAACTGGCTCCGACACAGCAATAAATACTCAACATCTATAAATTTAAATACCATTCCAGAATTTGATAATGTGTTTAACATAAATCTAATCACATTTACATTTGCAAATTATATATAATCAAAATAGCATAAAATTGCACTTATCTGAACAAGGAGAATAAGTCCAGCGTAACTTTTACTAAACTTGAGACAACTTTTGTCATTTAAATATCGCAAAACCTAAACGTAGGTGTCCTCATCTTCTAAAACGCAGATGACGATTATTCTAAAACGCTTAATTTGATAAATATCACTACTATCTGCAGCGGATTCAATTTCATTCAACCCCAAAATTCAGTTTCGTAACGCAATGAGTCGCCTGCCGAGTTTTCTGGCGTCAAAATAAAATCTTGAATATATGCGCTGTTGCCATTCCAGCAATGCATAAATTTTCTACTACAGTTGTTGCCAGACTTATTCTTGATGTATGTGAGAGGCACAACAATAGGAAATGAATTGCGTTTCCTCCATCTTATCTTAGGGACGAAATGTTTAGAACATTCGGATTCTAATGGAAGACCCTCGATTCGATTTCCAGAGAGCACACGATTGACTCTTGAAGATTTCTGCTGTTAAAAAATGCGGTAAACCTACAGATTTGTTAAGCAAGTCCCACTGTGCAAGCAAGCCTGCAGTTTGTATTTCCATATAATTTATAACGATCATCGAATCAAGGCAACCTTTGAAGGGACTTCCCCAACTGGTCCTGTTCTTCTTTTGAGCTTCGATTTTGGGAGTGAAGGACGGGCCTCGGCCTGTCGCCATGCTGACGCCGTACTATTTCTTTCCTTCTGCTGCCATGCTTTACGCCGTGCGGAATTTCGTGAAGATATCGACATGTATATAGACAAGCTGGACAAACGTAATATTTTTTAAATTCCTTATTCATGAAGATAGCAGCTATTTTTTCTTTACTTGTGAGTGAGATAAGCATGAGAACCATCTTCACTAAAGCTCTGTTTTATTGACCTCGTGGTTCATCGGATAAGTGATTGCGTTAATGAGGTTTTCTATCATTTCAAAGGAAATGAATATATTTTTGGATTGAACTGGTACTCTTCAAAAATGTTTCACGGTTTTACGTCCTCAGAACCATTTTTCTGAACTAATGGACACCGATTATCTTGTTTTGATATAATCTACAGTAGTGAAGTGATATTAGTCATGTCATGTGTAGAGGTCATGTTTCCGTAGATCTGGTGAAAATAATGCATATTCATCAGGGAGCCTAGTTGTGTTAATCTGGCTAATTTTTATTTATGTTTCATCAATATTTATTCAAGTAAAATGGTGATGCTTAAAAATAAGAAAAATTTTTAATGTCACATGTGAATTTTTGGTAGTCATCATTTTGCACCTGGCTTATCTAGTTTTGGGTAAGTTACTTAATTAATGTTTCTTTCCTAGTTCACATATCTCATCTTGTATTCATAAGTATTTATGGATTATTGCGCACTCAACGCAATCTTAGCTAACTTATCAAGTATAAAAGTAGTTCAGCAGATTTTAGTTCTCTTAACTAATTACCACAGGTACACTTAATTTTAACACTCACAATCAGAATTTTGCTGTTTAATTACCTAACCCTTCTCTTATACTAGAATGCTTCGAATTAAAAAATTCAGTCATTGAGCTTATGCTTTTAAAAAAATTGAAGAATGAATCTTATGTACTTAGAATCCACAGTGAGAGGTTATAGAATGAAAACTTACGACAGTGTTCTGAAGAAAATCAGATATCTTGAATTATGTTTTTAAAGTGCTTCTCCCACCTACTACGGTGCTTTCGTTATGTAAGTGGAAAGCGCGCTCGCCAAGCATCTGAAGGTCCGCATTTCGAGTCCCGGTGAGGGTGTTTTAAAGCATCCTCTATAATTGAAAATCTAATAATTCTGTAGTGCAGCCCGATATGGTCGACGATACTTTGTCACCACCAGCTTTGGCGACTGTATTCCCTCCTGTCTAGTGGCTTTTTAAAATAGGGAGAGCGTCAGGTTTTGCTCCCTCACTACAGCGTGTCTTTGAGGTACAACAAAAGAAGTATGTTCCACTAGTATCTGATTCTCCAAAATTTAAGTCCTGGCGATGGCATCGCATACTTTTCATGTTTTCTGCAACAACATACTTATTAAGTAGTCGAATGCTTAATACTTACTAAGATCTGAATGTCTAATATAGTAAATGACTGAACATACCGTTTACATGAGTAGCTGAAATGACACCAGATTAATTTTGAAGTAGACAAATCGAAATAATATGCATAAAAGGCGCATCGAAATTTCACATCATTGAAATCATGCTCTTAGTTCTTATAGAAGGAAAACTTAGGCCTTTACTGTTTCAGATGTTTTTGAAGTAAATAACATACAGCATGTTTTTTTCATATAATTAAATTTACCATTTGCACGAAAAAGCCATTACTTTGTAGCTACCTTGAAAAGAAAATGTGTTCTAAGGTTTATCATAAATTTTCAATTTTCTCTTGCATTGGCGTTGCTAAATTATGATTAAGAAAATTATTTCACTATAATTTTATAAAACATCGGAAATTATGAGCATTCCAAAGATGGAGCCTTGATAATTTCCGCTTATATATATGTATTCTGTATTTAAGGTTAGAAATAACTTGAGAGAAATGACAAAGAAGGAAAATCCATTAAAACTTTTCCATAAAGGTAAACGGATTAAACAGTCCCATGACCGTCATTAATAACGTAGCATAATAATTCAATGAATATAGTCGGTGAAGGGCTCAGCATGAAGAATATTTACTTTCCGGGTTAAAAGTGCGAGCACAGCTAGACATCATTTCCTGAGCTTCGGAATTCGGGATTCAACTGAGTCTCATTAATGAGAAAATAATTCAGCTATTAGTCTGCAAGCTTTGGTTAGCATAAAAGCCAAGCGCTTTGAGTGTAATAACTGCTGTAGAACTTCCACAAACATAATTGTGTAATCGGTGAATAATGTACGTTTGCCATGAAATTTACTGGATTAGAGATGATTAGATCGAATTTATTTCTACTCCAAGTGGCTAAAGGAAATACCACAGTCTTGAGCATTTTTGTCATTTAAAGGAAAATACAAATGTAAGAAATCTAAAGTGAACTTTCAAATTTTTACTTGCTTTTACTCCCCACATTGGCATGCGATTAAACATTCGTATTTAATAGAGATCTTGAAACTTTGAATTTTATTTCAGTTATTCAAATTTTTCAGATGTTAGTAGATTACAAAGAGCAATATCTTATGCTCTCAATTTGTACCTTAGGAGCAGCTATTAGCTAACTAATAAGATTTACAAATAAAGTTATAAATGAGAAATTCTAATTATTTCAGCTGCCTGTGGTCTGTTATGAATAATGGTAGTTTTTATGGGCATCATGAACAGATTTTCCGTTTACTTCGACGCCGTCTTTGTCCAATTTTCTATTTTATTTACCACTGCTTGTTCATGGTGAACTATGTTTCTGTTAATATTCCTTTGACTTTTTATAATAACTGTGAACGATTTCAATATGCATGCATATATCGATAGTTTCTGCCACATCCAGAAAAAACTAAGAACTCTCAATGTACTAGCTCTAGTAAAAACATAAATATGTAAAAATAAGTGCTCCAGATTTGGCGTTTCCAAATAAAAAATTTGCCTTGCTCTGTGCGTGCTTTTATTATATAAGTGGATGTCTAGCTTGCATCTAAATATTTGTGGCTTCAGAGAATTCAATTTTCTTCCATTTTCTGAGTGCGAAATATTTACAGTTAGATACAGTAACACACGGTTCTAAGAAAAATTATAAATTATAACACTTCATCACCATATCTGTCGAGTGGTCCTCCTTCTCCTCCCCTGTGGGCTTTTAAAGAGAAGAAAATGTAATGAATTTTAGGATTTTATTGTGCTTGCTTTCTTGATTCTAGCGGTTACCATGTTCAAATCGCGGTCCAAAACCTGGCGAGCTTACAGTTGATTATTCAAATTTTCTCCTCTGAAAAACCCAGTTGTCTCTCCCCAAATCTGTGCATATAGCTCCTGAAGAGTAAACGAGAGTGAAACGATAGGACGTTCTGGCTTTGCTCACCCTATTCGCCTGTCATTACAGGTCTGTCAATGTAATTACAATGAGTATTTGGCCTGTCATTACAATGTTCTGTCAATGCAAGTCTTTCGATCTTTTTGTGACAGAACGTCTTTGACCATTTCCTGATCAAAAAGTACACTTAGGAGCTTGATATGATTGCTACCAATAACTAACTACTTTGTTACCAAATGATCGAGAGAACATTTTAGAAATTTTAAATGTCCTCCATACCGTAAAGCTAAAGTGTGATTAGTTACAAATATTTATGCCTTCTACGTGGCTTGAAGATTTGATGCCATCCTCAAAATATAATTAATGACTTGCAGTGGCATTTGAAATTTTTTGAATACAGCAGATATGAAAAATGAGCGACGCCCTTGACGGTACTCGAACCACATACCTATAGAATACGTGCCGAATTTGCTGACCACAACAACACCAAGGCATGCTAGGAAGGCGGGAGAAACATCTTATATACTCTTCTTTTACAGCGAGATTGGGGATTAGGGGACCCAATCGCCGAATCCTGGCGGTGGAGAATCATCATCCACCACCCTTTGTAGTTCCGGCGCTCCTGTAGAGACATTAGGTAATTTTTTGAAATCGGATATATGGAAAATGAGCAGTGCCATCGCAGGGACTCGAATCACAGAACTCTCGAATACGCGCAGAGTGTGCTGACTACTATACCACGAACGGATGCTAAGAAGGTGAGAGAAATATCTTATAAACTTTGCTAATTACTGTACAGTATCGTATGTCATGGAATTAGAAGTAAGCATGTTAAATTAAATAGGCTAAAACTTTAGCATGTGAAAATTCATTATAAGATCGAGCATTTTAAAAATAAAAATAGTTAAAATTGAAAGTTGTGCGATTTGTTGTTTAAAATAGTAAGTTACTTCCAATTTAAAACTTTACAATAAATTCCCCTTTGTGTTTCTTTACCAGAATATTAATAAAACAGAGAATATTTAAGCTAAAACTTTTGAAATGTCACACAGAGCATGTTTCTGACACTCAAGACGCCAATAATTTAGTTCTTCCAGTTTTAATAAGTTTGTTATTATTATGCTTTACGTTTTCGCTGCCGACATTTGAAATGTTAGCCCTGTTAGAGTTCTCTGAGTCAGATTATGTTCAAATATAATTCGCTCTGACTACTGTCCTACATTTAAATCTGAATTGAACTATTACTTCAGTTACTTCACCATAAGCGCTCAATTCTGTTAGCTTAAGACATGCGCTTGTGTGCAAATTCTTTTTAATAAAAAAGTTTTTAAAGCTTTTCAAGCCTCTTTAACTACTTCAGACACGGGGATTATTCACTTTACGTCTGTTAAAATGTAAGGACGTTTTAACAGACGTACGTCTGTTGAGTTTCTAACTAGTATATGCTCCTCAAGGAAGCCAAAACGTGTTAAGTATTAGATTATAAGTATCTGTCCCTAATGAGCAGCAGTTTAAAATTAAATTTTGTTGAAAGAATATAATTTATAATACACAGCTAGCATAAAAGATTCATTCATTTTGAAAAAGCTATATTTTCAACAGTATTACACGTACACAGATGAAAGATATAAGAAAAGAACCACAAAGTCACCAAGTTTATGCGCCCTCTATAAATGCTCAATATGTGCCCCCTCTGGGGACACGACACACGTCCAGACGATAATTGAACTCTTCCCATATATTTCGTAGCATAGTTCTGTCAATTGGCTGCTCTGCAGTAATGATGCTTACTTTGAGCTCGGCTAAGAATGGCGGTAGTGGGGGTACGCAAACAATGTCCTGAACATATCCACAGAGGAAGAAGTCACATTGCGTTAAACCAGGGATCTCGGAAGCCAAGGAATCAAAGTTAGGTCCTTCTCTCCACTACGCCCAATACAGCGATGCGGAAGTTCATCGTTTAGGTAGCCACGAACTGGGATTTAACATTTAGTGTAACATTATTTTATTAATTTTCTTTTGTTGAATTTAATTCATTATTTAAAATCCATCAGGATTTTCGGCTTTTTGCTCTTCTTTCACAAACATTTTTCAGTCATTAGGAAATATATGTAGCAGTTTTACTAAAATTCGTGGCCAAACAGGTATTTTTAAAATTCACGCGGAAACTTATTTAAGGATAGTTTACATTTTTACAGTTTTTTTTCGTTTCCGAAATGCCTCACAAACGTAAATCTAACATATCTAGGAATTCATTTCGGGCCCGAGCAGCAAACATCGCTCGATCCCAAGAATCTTTCGTACATGCACAATTAAGAAGACAAGAACAAACAAGGCGGCAATCTGCTTTGAGAACTGATGAAACAACTTCTCCAAGACAAGAAAGATCTGAGGCGCAAGCTTCCCGTCAAGCTTCTATGAGAGCAGCTGAGACGCCTCACCAAACACAACTCCGCTTGACAGAACAACTTGAACGATAAGCTGCTTTGAGAGCTGAAACGCCTCTTCAAACACATTCGTTTAGAAGAACAAGGTGACCGCCAAGCTGCTTTGAGAGCTGCTGAAACACCTCTCCAAATACAGATTCGCTTGAAAGAACAAGCTGAACGTCAAACTGCTTTGAGAGCTATTGAAACGCCTCATCAAACACACATTCGCTTGGGAAAACAAGCTCAACAACAGACAGTTATTAGAACGAGAGATACTCCAGAAAAATTGCAGGCGAGAAGAATCGTTTATAAAGAAATACAGACCGAACACTGGCGAAATTTCATGCGTAACAATTGGTCCTTATTTAATAATTCTGGACTTCAATACGATCCTTCAATTTATTACCATAATTATCCATTAAAAGTTATCGATTCGATGAGTAAAAAATGCCGGTTTTGCCATGCTTTAAAATGATAAGATAAAACTGCAGGAATATGCTGCTCCAATGGTAAACTTTCGCTTTCTTTACTTGGTGAACCAGAAGAGCCACTGAAAATTCAGTATTCATATAATATAGATGAATCAAAGCGTTTTTTAAGTAAAATCAGAAAGTACAACTCTTGCTTCCAAATGATATCTTTTGGAGTAGACAAAGAGATAAGAATGTCCGGGTTTTCACCAACGTTTACTATACAAGGCCAGATATATCATCGAATTGGTTCACTTTGTCCAACAGATAATGAACCGCATAAATTTTTGCAACTTTATTTTATGGGTCAAGAAGAAAATGAAGTCAGCCGTCGTTGTCAGTGTATTGATGGAGTCGACAGAGATAATAGTATTGAAAATTCAAAGAAGGTTACATGACCACAACGTTTTGATAAATACCTTCAAAACTGCAAATTCGTCATTCATGCTGATCAAACTCCATGTGACGAACATGAGAGGCGCTATAATGCAGCGACAATTAATGAAGTTGCTGTCTTAGTTGCTGGCGAACCATTCTTTCCACGAGATATAGTGTTACGAACACATGATAATACACTGACACGCGTAGCAGATACCCATAAAATTTACGATACTTTGCAGTACCCATTAATTTTAATAAATGGCAATTGGGATACCATTTTCATATTTCACACCTTAATCCAACTACAAAATAGCCAGTTGACAATAAAACTGTTTTCTGCATGGATTTTTACACCTGTCACATGATGCTTCGAGAGAATGATTTTAACCTGCTTCCGCGGTTGAGGCAGCTCTTTCATCAATTCTTAGTAGATATGTATAGCAAAGTAGAGAGAAAACGTCTTCGTTATATTTCTTTAAACCAGACGCAACTACAAGTTGAAAACTATGTTCACCTGCAAGATGCAATTAACACAGATGGTAGTATTAGCCCCAAAGACTTAGGCAAGATGGTTGTTCTTGTCTTCACTTTTGTGAACAGTCCCCGTTATCTGCATGAATACACACAAGACACTTTTGCGTGCGTAAGCACTTACGGTAGGCTTGATATATTTGTAACTTTTACCCGCAATCCTTCATGGAAAGAAATAACAGAAGAGCTTATGCTCAAAGAGCCACTGATCGACAGGACATAGTTGCCCGCGTATTTCGTTTAAAAGTTCAAAAGATCATTGATGTAATAACAAAAGAAAAAGTAATTGGAAATGTCGAATGCCACATGTACTCCATTGAATGGCAGAAACGAGGTCTGCACTCATGTTCACATTTCTTATTTGGTTAAAAGAGAAACTGCGATTCAACAAATAGATAACATTATAAGCTCTGAAATCCCGGATCCAGAATTAGATAACACTTTGTACGAGATCGTAATCAAAAACATTATTCCTGGTCTCTGTGAAGCAGGCAATCCAACATGACCTTGCATGAAAAATGCCAAATATGCGAAATCGTTTCCCCGGGAACTACTAAAGGAAACAGTGAGCAATGATAAGGGTTACCTTTTATACACACGAAGAGCACCCGAAGATGGTGGTAGAAGAATTATGATTCAAACTCTCAATGGGGTAGTCAAGCCTTTTGATAATAGCTGTGTTGTATCATATTCACCCGTTCTATGTAAATTATTTAATGCTCACATTAATGTTGAAGCCTCCAACTGTGTTCGCGCTATTAAATATAATTCTAAATATATCCATAAAGGGCGATATGCGTAACGAAGATGACTTGCAGCCTCTGAATAAAATACAAACCTATCAAATCCTATCAAGCAAGGCGACATGTCAGTCATAATAAGGCAGCGTGGCGGCTCCTTGATTTTCCATTACATGAAAGATATCCGACTGATACATATCTTGCCGTACATTCAGATAATGGACAGCGTGTTTTTTTAATGAGAATAATTTTCAAGAAAGAATTTTATCACCTCCTAAAACCACACTGACCGCTCTTTTCCAGCTTTGTCAGACAAATACCTTTGCGAAAAGATTATTGTATTCCGAAGTTCCCCGTTATTATACATGGAACAACCGAAAAAAGAATGGCAACGTCGCGTTCAATGTACGCCTGTTGAAAATCAGTCAGGAATTAAATCATCGGGCGCTCTTGGTCGTGTCTACACCGTCCATGTAACGAGTTTTGAATGTTTTTATCTGCGCATTTTATTGCATCATGTTCGAGGTCCAACTAGCTTTAAAGACCTTAAAATTGTCAATAGTCTAAAATGTCGCAACTTAAGAGAGTTGTGAAGCTCAGGGTCTGTTAGAGAATGATAATTATTGGAACGAAACTATGGAAGGAGGTGTACAATGTCGATCACCAGATAAAATCAGGAAACTTTACGCAACCCTTATATGAATATTATAAGGGTTGCGTAAAGTTATCTTGTGGCCTTTTTAATCCTCAACCTTTATGGGATAAGTACAAGAAAGACATGGTGGAAGATAGTTTGTGGCGACTGCAGCGAGTACATGCACATATGATTTTTAATGAACACATCTATAACGAAGGACTGATCATAATTGGAAACAGGGTTTTGACTATGGTGGCGAAGAAGCTTCAAGATTTTTGAATGCTTATGTCAGATCAAAATTACTTAAATGATGAAATTGGTCGAGAATTAGACTACAATTTCATTGCATTGAAGCAGCAAGTAGCAGAATTGATCCTTCAGTTACTACCAGAACAAAGTCACGTGCCCAATCAGGTGTTACCGAAAATAGCATCTGTGAATGGTACACTTTTCTTTCTAGACGCTTCTGGAGGAATGGGAAAAATGTTTTTGCTAAATTTATTATTAATGTTCGTCAAAAAAGACCTGAAAATAACTGTTGCTTTAGTTTCTTCTGGGGTAACTGCTACACTATTAAACGGCTGCCGTATATCCCATTCCGTTTTAAAATTGCTGTTGAATCTAGTGCAGGAAGACTCGCCCATCTGCAATTTCAGTAAAAATAGCTCTCGAAGTAGGCTGCTACGACAGTGTAAGTTTTAGTGTGCGATGAAAGTACAATGTCTCACAAAAAACTATAGAAGCGTTAAATCGAACTCTTTAGGATTTGCGAGACATTGCACATATTATGGGAGGAATGGTAGTTTTATTGGCTGGTGATTTCCGACAAACTCTGCCGGTAATCCAGAGAGATATACTTACAGATGAAATCAAATTCCAAACAGATGCTGAAGGTTGTATTTTACTTTCAGAGGAATTTTGTAATTTAGTAGGAAACAATGCGGAGATTATTGCTAAAGTTTACTTGCACTTGCAAAAAAATTTAAATAATGATCACTCGTTATGTGCAAGAGGAATTTTACCGCCGACAAATGAAATCGTAAACAAAATCAACATTGCAATTTTGAAAGAGGTGCAGGGAGAAATAAAAGAATATTTGGCAATAGATACAATGATGGATACAGAACAAAGCACTTCATATTCTGCTGAGTTTTAAATTCACTAGAGCTATCAGGTGTACTGTCGCATAAACTCCAATTGAAACTAAATGTACCGGTTATGCTTGTAGCATTCATTATTTTAATTAACCAAATTATTTTTAGTTTGAACTTTCCTATCGAATTCTCAAAGTTTCAGTTGCTGCCCGAATTTAGCGCGAGTGAGATATTTATGCAAATCGCATATATCCGTTAGCAGTTTAAAAGGCAGGAGTTAACGAGGGGAAAAATAGAGCCTTGGATTTATCGCCGTAAGGCTGTGCGCGCAAAGATTTCCTCTGTCTACTGAAAGTTCGCCTTCATAGGCAATTTGCAATTACCAGTGGTTGCTAGTGAAATTCGCATTATTTCATTTCACTAAGAGTTGAGCTTCCCTCGCCGTCCTACTTAAGCTAAGTTAGGGATTTGAATTTGTTAACACACTTTATTTTCATATTATTTTAGTTCAGCCCAAGTAGTGGCTTACTCTCAATTTGAAGAGTTGTAAATATTTGAATTAAAGGGTCACTTTTAAACCCTCCTTCTGACTTTGTAGTTCTTCAACACTAAAGGACATAGCCTAGATCTGCTCACTGTCCTCCACATAAGGTTTCACAGTTTATGCTCACGAAAAGAGTCAAGAGATTGAAGGAGAAACCTTACACTGGCGCCCGAACAACTAAAAGGATGGAAGGAAGTTGGAATATGCCTACTACATCCCAGAATACAGCTGCAATGCCTGATGGATTTGGATTCATAGTGGAAACCATCAGAGCAGCCATGAAGCCGGCAGTAGTTTTTGATGCCAGAGGACCTGTGAACACATTCCTGGAAAAGTTAGAAGCGCATTTTTTGCTGTATCCAGTTCCGGAACATCAGAAGGTCATATTAGCGACAGGAGCATTGAGGGGCCAAGCAGCGACCTGGTATAAGTGCATCGGAAAATGTCTGCTGGGAGAACCAGGAACGCCGACTTACACGTACGAGAATTTTAAACTAGCAATTTTGAGAGCGTTTCCTGTGGTTAAAGACCGTGCGAAACTCGAAGCTGAGTTGTTTAGCAAGTATCAACAGCGGGTGGATGAACTATCGGAATTTATTTTGAGAAAAATACAAGTCTTTAAATTATTGTATGGCACGAGGCCGGACCCGGAGATTATCCAGATAATCCTGCCCAGATTGTTACCATCTATACAAGATTTCATGGAGCTAAGAAATCCCGTGACGCTGGACAAGCTGTTTGAACTCGCCGTACAATTCGAGAGCCGGCGAGCGGCCGAAAATCAACGGAGACAATCGTATGAACAGCGGCTGCAGGGGAACCAGAATGCCGAAGGAAGAAACAGACGATGGCCGAGAACTACTGGTACCAGTCAAAATGCGAGCGGTCAACCGCGCCAAGTACAGCGCCAACAAAATAATTCCAACTACGGAAGAAAATCATTCTCCCCAGGCAGAAGCCAGCAACAGAAGAAAACACCCGCAAAGCATTTAAACTACTAAGGAATATTGCGGGGAAGGGGGTGCAATGTTCCGAGGAGAAGAAAAATCCCTCTGAAGTACAGCTAAATACGGTCATGGTGAGAAACATTGAATTACCGAGACTGCAGTTACTAATTAACAACGTACCCGCTACAGCTCTGTTGGATACCGGCGCTCAAGGAAGCTGTTTGGCAGAAGAGTTTTTTAAGAAGCACTTTCGTAGATATCGTCTGCATAGCGTGGAAGGAATGAAGGTGGTAGCAGCCCAAGGAAAAACGTGTCAATGCATGGGAAAAATCGAGCTGTACATCAAAATCGGCGAAGAACAAAAAAAAATTATGTTTCTTGTAGTGAAGAACCTCCAAGCATCGGTTATTTTAGGAACAGATTTCTTTGCAGCTGTGGATGCGAAAATCGATTTTGAAAACTCCACCTTGCAAGTAACCATGGACCCAGTTAAAAAGAAATCAACACCTCCCCCTGAAGTGGATTTAAGCCATCTAACGCCCGAAGAACAGGACAAGTTTCGGGAATTGGTAAGTAATTTCGCTGATTTATTTGATGATATTCCAGGATTCACCCAGATCGTAGCACACGAAATTAAATTAACTACGGATGAACCTATACGTCAGCGTCCTTACAAGTACGATAAAGTTAAGGAGGAAATAATAAAATACCATATTGATGAAATGTTAAGAAACAAAATAATAACTCCTATTTCTAGTGCATATGCGAGTCCGGTGGTTTTATGTAAGAAAAATAATGATTTGCCGTTAACTGATCCATTAAGGTACAGGTTCGCTATTGACTACAGAAAGCTTAATAGTATAACAAAATTTCCAACTTACCCACTTCCGGTAATTGATGAAATTCTAAGAAGTATTAAATCAACAAAATACATAACCACGCTAGATTTGACATCAGGATATTTTCAGATAAGCATAAAGCCGGAAGATGTTCACAAAACAGCATTCATAACAAAATACGGTACATATGGCTTTTTGCGTATGCCTTTTGGATTGTCGGGAGCCCCGGCCACGTTTCAGAGGTGCATGGACAAAATTTTAAGGCCGGTAATAGGAAAAAGTACATTTATTTATCTTGACGATATAATTGTTACTTCAGAGTCGCTGGAAGAACATATTAAAGACCTTCGAGAAGTCTTTACTCTTTTGAAAGATGCAGGACTTAAAGTGAACATTAAGAAATGTAAATTCGCGGCAAAAGAACTCAAATATTTAGGGTACAAAATTTCTCAAAGGGGGATCGAAACAGATAAATCTAAAGTTATAGCAGTGAAAAATTACCCAATTCCGAATACAGCCAAAAAGTTAGCGACTTTCTTGGGTATGTGCTCATATTATAAATTTTTATTAAAAATTTCGCAGAAATTGCTGAACCATTGTTAAAGTTGAGAAGGAAAAGAGTTCGTTTTGCGTGGTCTTCAGAAGCAAACGCCGCGTTTGAGAAGTTAAAAGAATCTTTAATTAATGCACCGGTTCTAAAGTTCCCAGAGAAAGCAAGGGTCTAGAAATTTATGCAGACGCATCAGATTACGCAATCGGAGCCGTGTTAACACAAAATAGAAAAGCGATTGCCTTTTTTAGTCGTACATTGAATGATACGCAAAGAAATTATTCGGCAACGGAGCGTGAAACTTTAGCAGTGCTCGCAGCTGTTCAAAAATTTTGTGTATATTTTGGGAGTTCTCCCGTAACAGTATATTCAGATCATGCGGCAGTTACCAGATTATTTTCAGGAAAGAATCTTTCGCCACGCTTAATTCGGTGGACCCTAAAGTTGCAAGAATTTAATCTCATTATCAAACACACACCGGGAAAAGACAATGTAGTGGCCGACGCATTATCTAGAATAAAGTTAGACGAGAACGGCGAGAAAGTAAAAATAGCGATGCTTCAGGCAAAGGTCATTGACTCTCGAGAGACTGTAATAGAAGAAATTGCTAGGGATCCCGAATTCGGAAATATTTATAATTATTTAAAAGACCCAGATAACTTCCAGCATATAGACATTAATGCAATACGAAGCAGAGCACAGAACTATGAAATCATTGATGGTCTCTTATTTTATACTAAAGTTACGAATCAAAATAGTGAATACAGACCAGTCATCCCGGCCAAATTAATTTTAAGTATCTTGCAAGAGCTCCACGATTCGCCTGTCTCGGGCCATTTTGGAATTAGAAAAACAATACAACGCGTACGCGAGGCGGTATATTTTCCGCAATTACAAAAGATAGTTAAAAATTACTGCCAGACTTGTCACACGTGTCAGATAAATAATGACGTAAATTTCCGCCCGGCCGGGTTATTAACTAGTATTGAGTCTAGGTTCCCCAATGAAATAATTGGTATTGACCTCTTAGGCCCCTACCCCAGGAGTCATGTAAATAAGGCACGATTTTTATTAGTCATTGTGGATCATTTCAGTAAATGGGTTGAGTTGATACCACTTAAGCGGGCTTCAGCAAAAGTCGTTGCAGATTCGTTTTTGAACAAATATATTTTAAGATATGGATGTCCAGCGAGGGTGATTAGCGATAATGGTCCCCAGTTTGTAAGCAGTACATTTAAAATGATGTGTGACAAGTTGGGCATTAAGCATATGAAAATGGTACCCTACCGCCCACAATCAAATATAGCGGAACGGGTAAATAAGAATATTGTAAAATTGATTAGAAATTATGTGCAAAAGCACCATTCTAACTGGGATGACTGCGTCGAAGAATTTGCATTCGCCCTCAGAACGGCTAAGCACGAGACAACGAAGAAATCCCCCGCCGAATTGTTTTTGGGCAGGAAGATAATGACCCCCTTAGATAAATTATTTTATGTGAAAGATAGAGCGCCGGAATTTCAAATGGGTGAAATAGAAAAAATGTTGAAGGAGGCAGAAAAGTGCTCCCGGGAAGCGCAAAAGAAACAAAAGATTTACTACGATTCAAAAAGAAGAACCGTAGAATATAAAGTGGGGGAGGAGGTGTTGAAACAAGCCCACGCACTTTCATGCGCAGCAAAAGATAAGGTCGCAAAATTTTGCCCAAGATGGCATGGTCCTTTTGAAATTACAAGAATAGTTGAATGCCGTGCATATTTAAAGAATGAGAAGGGCGAAGAGACTGTGGCAAATTTCGATCAAATTAAACATTATTATCGAAGAGCTAATAATAATATTTTGAAAGACATGTTGCAGGGTCCAGCCTCACAGAATTTTTCTAAGATTCAAGAGCCCCAACCAGGTCCCTCAAAAACAAGAGAACCCAGTTTGAAAAGGAGGTTACCAGAAGAGAGGAAGCCGCAGCCAAAGAAAAGACCACCCCAAAAAGAAAAAAGGACAAACGCTAAGCAACAGTCTCAGCAACCAAAGCGTCTAAGGAAGGAACGTCCAAATGAAAACACTATGAAAGCTCCACCACTACGGAGGGAACAGAACGGCGAGAAGCGAGCCGCCGAAGGTGCCAACCCACAACGAAGGAGCCTACGAGTGCAGGAGAAGGAACGAGCCAGTCTGGAGAGGGAGCAAAGACTTCAGCACAAACGGAAAGCGCCACCCACCATTCGTCCCAACAAGGTGTTTCTGGAGGAAAGAAGATCGACCAAACGAAAGGCAGCCCCAGAGTTTCAATCTAGGAGTAACAAGCAAAGAATAGCCCAAGCCACAGTATATCCAACCTTTCAGGAATGGACAAAAAAACGCCTAAAAGACTGGCAGAAAGATAAGTAGATTCTTTATTTTCTTTTAAAATTCACACAGTTATGTTTCTGATTTAAGTGCAAGTTGCAGATTTAAAAGGGAAGTTACCCGAGTCAAAAGCCGGTTGCCGAAAGCGTAAAGGACACGCTTGAAGGAACAACTTAATTATGCAGCGGAAGAAATTCGAGAGTTCAGTTGAAAAACTGTGAGACTTCGTGAAATGTTCTTTGTAATCCAGAACATGGGATTCATCGATTTTAGTCAAAAGACTCTCTGTAAATAGGAAATTGAATTGTGTTAATTAAAAGCAACTAGTACGTAAGTTGTATAGCAAAACTGTTGTATTATATTTTTCTATGTATAAATAATGAATGCATTTAATGTAAAACTGTTTTCTATGTAATGCATGATTTGTTGTAAGCCTTAAGCACTGGTTTTGTTTATATCGAATATTTTGGAAAAGCGTAAAGGATACGCAAGTTAAAATTAAAATGTAATGTAAAAGCGTAAAGCGCGCTAAATTAGAAAGTGAATATATAAGTGTTATTTAACGCAATGAGCATTTAAAGAAAATTTGAATTGAAGATTGAAAGAATGAATTATATGTATGAAATGCAATTGAAATGTTTGAATGTTGTACGTAGTGTTCTCTGGTTTCACACAAAAGTTTAAAGTTCATTTCATGTTAGAACCTCAGGGCATTTCAGATTTGTTTTAGGGGAGGTCTGAGGTCTTGAAAGTCGAAGAATTAACCCCAATAGAATTGAAGTCAGGTGGTAGTTGTGAACACTTGACAAAGTAAAACTGCGTGTTTTTCACAAACACTACATTTGGCCAGAGAACAAGGGGGAAGTTTTAAAAATGAATGAGTGTAAAATGAATGCGTTTGGCGAAAAGCGCTAATAGAAATTAAAAAACGCGAATACCTAAAGCGCGAAAAAAAGTCATTACGGAAAGCATCAGAGGAAGGGAATGTTGTACTTTTCAGGTGAAATGTACTTATAACATGAAATTAAAATTTATTTCCTTCCAGATTGGAAGGAACCAGATAGTATCAGTCAAGCCAAATTCCTGATGGATCTTTTTGATGTGAAGAAGGAAAAAGATATTCTATGTTAAAATATCTAAGACACAAACAGAGATTTAAACTAAATTTAAAACTTACAATTGTAAAGGATGGCGAATAGGAAGGAAAATTTAGATTTAGAATTTAGCATCTTCACTAAAAGCCGATTTTAGGCTACTTAGTTTCAGACTACTAAATTCTGGGAGCAACTATGTAGCATTCATTATTTTAATTAACCAAATTATTTTTAGTTTGAACTTTCCTATCGAATTCTCAAAGTTTCAGTTGCTGCCCGAATTTAGCGCGAGTGAGATATTTATGCAAATCGCATATATCTGTTAGCAGTTAAAAGGCAGGAGTTAACGAGGGGAAAGACAGAGCCTTGGATTTATCGCCGTAAGGCTGTGCGCGCAAAGATTTCCTCTGTCTACTGAAAGTTCGCCTTCATAGGCAATTTGCAATTACCAGTGGTTGCTAGTGAAATTCGCATTATTGCATTTCACTAAGAGTTGAGCTTCCCTCGCCGTCCTACTTAAGCTAAGTTAGGGATTTGAATTTGTTAACACACTTTATTTTCATATTATTTTAGTTCAGCCCAAGTAGTGGCTTACTCTCAATTTGAAGAGTTGTAAATATTTGAATTAAAGGGTCACTTTTAAACCCTCCTTCTGACTTTGCAGTTTCTGCAACACTAAAGGACATAGCCTAGATCTGCTCACTGTCCTCCACATAAGGTTTCACAGTTTATGCTCGCGAAGAAAGTCAAGAGATTGAAGGAGAAACCTTATATGCTTATGCGAAATATAGAAGCACCTCGACTGTGTAATGGAACGAGGCTTCGGATCACACAATTAGGGCAGAATATAATCGTCGCCACTATTTTAACAGGTATAGGAAAAGAGGAAAGTGTTATCATACCTCGAATCCCAATAATCCCCACTGACCTACCATTTCACTTTACAGCAGTTTCCAATCACACTTAGTTTTGCTTCTACTATTAACAAATCTCAAGGGCAAACATTACAGGTAGCAGGGGTGCATTTTCTAAAGTTATGCTTTTCTTATGGTCATCTATATGTTGCCTATTCGCGTGTATCCGAAGCCAGGAATGCATATCTATTAGCACCGAATAAGAAACATATAATATCATTCATATATAGCATTCTAAAAAAATACTTGTAAAAATTCGTGCTCTTCTGAAAATGAATTAACGTTTTTATTCGTCAGTACTTTAAATTTTTTGAAATCTTGGTAATGAAAATTATTTAATTTTGTCGTGAGATATCTTAATGAAGCATGTTTTTCGGTTTCTTAAATTATATTTTATTTTAGAATTTTTAGTAAAACCAAAAAAAGAAAAAAAAAACATAAGATAAGATTGCAATGTTTGACATATCCAAATCGGATTTTGAAAATTGTACAGAATAGCGTCTTAGCGACATCAATATGGATTTCTTTTTATCTCAATGAAGAAGGGCAATATTTACTAAAAGTTTAGGCAGAATGTATTTCTAACTTAAAAAATATGTAATAGTAACTAAAATTTTATCCTGATTATCCTGGGCAGGCAATAAGAAAAAAAAATTAAGTTATTTTATTTTCTTTTCAATAGTCTTTGCAACTTATTTAAGGACATCAACGCCAGGGAAGCCGCAATTGAAAGCTAGTTATTGATATTGAGATTATTGTCGCTTTTATCATTACTATTACGTGCGTTTGTAAGTGTGCCTTCTGAAAAATCCTAAAATTTTCATATGCGATTTGAATTTAGAAAAACAGTGAAAATCATATGTATGTAATAAATACATGCAAAATAATATTTATGATATATATATATATATATATATATCAAATAACATCAGCAAGAAAAAGAGAAGCTTATTTATTACCTATTTTTCACATAAATATATTTATCGCTAATTTTCATAAATGATAATTTAAATTTTAATTTATTCGTTTAAATTTGTAGTAAAAATAAAAGATTAATTCTAAATACAGCCAATTTCAATTATTATGTTCAAGTATTTAATAAATCTAACTGTATTCATCTCTATCATATTTAAAATTGGTTGAATTATTGGTTATCATAAATTAAGCCGTATTATTCCGTACACAAGACAGTCCTTTTTCTAGAATTATTGTAGAATTACTCTCTTCTCACACTAACCTTCCAAAGTTTTAAGTTCTCGTACTTATTTAATTTGAATTTGAAGTTCATCTCACTCTGGCTGTTGGCATAATATTTCTTTACATTATTAAAAATTAATAACGGCCTAGTTAACTAATTTAAGCTGACTGATAACTGATTAATTGATTCATAACTGATCCAAATTTACAGATTGAAAACCTGTTTATAGATAGTGCTTATCTATGAAATATTAAATTCTAATGCCACCAAACTAATCACAGCCATATATTTCTCTTTAAAATGCAGTTTTTGGAATAAATACACATGTACATTAATCTTCAGAAACGTATCGGTAGATCCATTGAAACGCTAAACATGTTGTACTGGATAGAATATTATGTTACTTTGATTAAAATGATATTACTCTTTTTTCATGTTTCATTTTAATATTATTTAAAGTCCCTATATAATAAAATACACTTATAGTCATTTTATACACAGGAAAGAAATTCAAATCATCATAGAACTATCTGCATCAAAGCTGCGCTAGTTTTGTGGAGCTGATTAAATAGCGTCTAAGAAGAATGAAGCCATTCAGATCGATGAATAATATGAATCGTAATCTTTTTTAAGGGAATGCTAACCATACAATCGTAAAGGAAATTTCAAGAATGCTATTGAATTTCTGCAGCAACCACAATAACCTTTAGCTTTTGTATCTTCTGTCTTATATTAGAAAAGTATTCATAAACTATAATAATTCAAAATTTTATAGGAGACATAAGTTTTGACTCAGAATCATTTCAAGTTCTTGTCTAAGGAAAACTAAATACGTACTCTGGCATCCCTTATAACGAATTGTCCTATTTTGGAGAGCCTGTTCATCTGGCGTAGATGGTTAGTACACTTATTTATGAGTAAGGATACAGTAACAGATACAGGTACAAGTGGGTATGACGCAGAATTTTACCGAAGGCTGTACATGTATAGGTCTATCACAATAACTGTACAAATATTCCCAAGGTTTCAGGGAGAACACACCGAGGGAGGTTCGAGGGTCTCTCACTCCTCTTCCCTTACTATCAACCACTCAAGAGAATTTTCGAATCGATGTGTACTTTAAGCGCCCGCTTACCGCAGACACACGACACAATATATAGTTGCAAATATCGATGTCTTCACCGGAATTCGAACCCAGGCCCATTAATACTGCAGTCAGTGTCACTAACTAATACATCGTTTGGGCGTCTACAGTCAATTAACAGTCAAAAAATTAATAATTCGAACCCCAGTCAGGATATCGTTGAATTTTTCCTTCTTGCTCCTACCAAACCCTAATAATCTCTATAGTCTAAACTGAAAATTTAGTGGATGATATTTCATTAACTTCTGCATTCTTTGACTGGCTATTGCCTTTTTACGAGCATTTTTCAAAAGAATGAGATTATATGGAATTATTCTATTGCCCCAGGAATTAAGTTAGTGTAAAATTAGCACATCCAGACAACATCTGAAAATCCGGGGTTAGATCTGGAGTATAAGTACAATGAATGTTTCTCGTTCTTTGAACCCGAAAACGTAATAGGCTTTACTAGTGGGTGCTGTTGTTTTACGAAAGGGATTGGGTATTGAGAAAAATTATAAGTCTCTCTAAGATGAACACATTAGGACAGGGGATGAAATTCAGTTCAGAAATTCGTCTTACAGGGATGAAGTTCAGTACTACTGTTTATTTGCGTTAGCCAAAGTACTAGTCTGCTTCAGAAGGGGTAAGCTTTAAAAAAGCGGCCACTAAGACAGGGTTTATTGCATTTTGAATGTAAAGACTAATGATATAATTTGAAGAATAATGAATACAATAGCGGTAAAATGCTGTCATGAATTTATAAATACTGCAGAAAGAGAGGACATCAGAATGATCTTACAGTAATGAACGCATATTTCTTTAACCTGATGGATGTTACAAAAATAAATAATAAGTTCCAAACATTTTATCTTAAAAAAAGCATACGGCCAGGAGGACAGATTTGCATTTTATTTTGCATATCATAAATCATTTTGATTTTTTATATAAAATCCCCTCTCATTCTCCACTTTGAAATAAGGGGTATAATGTTTCGCGTTTCTACAAATGACAACATGTAGATTATATCACCCGCTCGTCCTGTTTTCGAATTTATACTATCCCCAAGAACATGACAGACGGGGCGATCGAGACCATAGGTTTGTAATAATATCAGCTGATTACCGTACTCTTATAAAATGGCATCAGAAATTCCTTGCACTTAACTCTGCAATGATTTATTGTGTGAGGACAAGCCTTTTTTATTGCGTTCCTCTCCATAATTTCAACTTGTAATTAGTACGTAAACATATTTTGCTTCATTAGTTCACGCACCATAAGTAATCTTTCATAAAGAACCAAGTAAAACATAATACTCAAAGTTAGATTAATTTCACTGTCAAGAATTCACATTAATTCAAGAATTAGAAAAACGTAAAATTTCTTACTGCAGTAGAACTCCAATTATCCCAATCAATTGGGACGGACCCCATTCGGTTATCAAAAAATCGCAGCAACTTCTACATTGTTGATAATTCTTATAACTATTGCATACAAATGAAATAAATGCATAGAAACTTTAACCAAAGAGTAAGAACAACATAGTTAAATGATTTTCAATAAAACAAATGCATAATTTACCACCATCTAAGAAAAAAATATCTGAAGTCACAGAGCAGAGTAAGAGAATGGGATATATATATATATATATATATATCAGATGTACATACATATATACATATAATTACAAAACAACTTTTTTTTAAAAGCAAAACATGATCATGCCTTTCAATTCTTTAAATATGATTCTCTTTATCTAAGGTACACGATTCTAATTAGAATTTACGTTGTTTTTTTCTTGCTTTGGGGAGGGCCAGAAATTTCGAATGAAATATTATAATTAAAATACTTTGAAATGATTCATCGGCTAATTCTGGATACAGGAAAGCAAGGAATTTTGTAGAAGAGAGGTTCAATTGACTTGTGTGTTCCTTCTCTTGACGAAGTAGCATTGAAGTTGATGAAATTCTTCTTTTATTATGTTAGCTTTCCTTTAAATTTCATGGGTGTTTTGAATTGGGGCATTCCTTGCTTGGAAAGTTTTGGTTTTAACATTTATTAAATTCTTTATTGCATTTATAGGATTTTTTTAATGTATTACTTTTGAAACTTATTACTTGTGAATTTCAATTTTTGGTCTTTGTGAAAAATCAGTTTTAAATTTCTTACTTTATGCTTTTTTTGATATTTATATATATATGCTTTTGTTTCTGGCGATTGCAACCATAAGGAGCTGCACAACTACAAGTTATAGCTGTCCTATATGCAAAAGCTCTACGTTCTGAGGCTACTCTTCTTTGAGTTATGCGAGATACCAACATACGTAATCGTTAAATTGCATTCGATAGTAGTCAAAATGGATATTTTCGTTGAAATATGATACCCGAATTTTTTTGTGATTACAATACGTACTTTACTTCTTAAAAGGAAGTGAAACGGGAAATACTACGGGCATATAAGAAACGCCCCGCGTAACTTTCAGTTATTGTTGCTAAGACAGACAATGACCAAGGAATGATAAAAGAACACTTTTGTGAATAAAAGCTTCACCAGTGGATGCTCAGGTACCAAACGGCAGAGCACGATACATGTTTAACTACGTACAGAGAGCGACGCTCACATTACGTTACGTATTATTTTACATTCCTGAACGATGATACCAATAGTAGGTATGTGTGGCACGGTTGTGCCCACATGATGTACCTGATAGTAAGTGATGAAACTGCTTACCGTTGAGGATAATTCAAATGCTACATCTCGGGAATGTAGATTATCTAGCTTCCCGGAAGATGCCCGGGGTCAACTGAACATTCTCGTGCGCAAACTGAATTTTGATATTGGGTAATATGCTCAAGGGCTCGTGGTACCAAAGCATTTCCCATGTCTCCACCAGAGCACGATGGATGGCTGTTTTGGTGATTTGGGAGGCTAGGCTATCAACCACGTAAAATATCAAACGAGATTTTCCTAGAGCCTATAAGAAACGCGGAGGAACTTCGTCCAATTTTAATCATATTATTTAGAATCCTTTACAGATGGGCTTTACAGATTTCCTTTACAGATGTTGATATGCTTTACAGATGGGCAAATAAAATTTTCGTTAGAGAAATGAGGAGTATATGGCTTCTTAGATTTTCAAGTGAGGAATAAGAGCTGATGAAACAATCGTATATTATTCTCGTTCTCATGTGAACTGCAAAATTATATTGCGTAAACTTATTTCGATTGAGACGTCGGCTTGTCACCATTGAACATCGTTTAATCTATAAAAATTGTGTAGGACAAACATCATTGGTCTTTGTTGTGTAGTGCCTTTTAGAAAGACACCACAGAACAAGTTAAGAATTTACCTCAAAATCAACTTACCGAAAAAAAAACATTGCGTTGTGAATTTGTAAATGAAACGGAATAACCCTACGAACGTAGGTGCTAGTGATATTAAGATTTGTTCAAATAATAAAATCCTGTAACTTAATACATCAAGAAACACAAACATTTTTTTGAAAATTAAGAAACCTTAGAACTTATTTTCAATACGATCAGTTATGAATGAAACATTATCTATTAAATAAATTTAAATCAGCTCTCCGGAGAGTGAATAACAATTCCTAACATTTACAGCGAAACAGATTTTTAATCAATATATGGATTTTTTAAATAATTCATAAATATTCAATTTCAAAAACAATCATTTCATTTCTTTAACAAATTAATTTCAGATTCTAATTACTGCAAAAACCTCAGCTATTCAAGACTGCCAAACTCGGAAATTAAATTTTAAAAAATCCTCATCAACTTAATTACTTAAATATCAATCTTAATTACTGCCAGTAAAAATTTATATTTGAAATAAGGAGAACCCTTCTTAACTGTAATGCAAATTAGCTCATTGTAATGGTACAATTACAGAAATCCTATTTTCATTACCTTAAGATTAAATCTAGTAAGAGAAAAGGTAACGACTAAAGAAAGGAAAATCTTACCTGTAACGACGTTGACACAACACGCTGTCCTTCAGCAAGTGATTTCTCATCTGGATACTTGAACGAAGCCTTGCGGTGTGGAAATTACGCTGGAAATTCTCTCGGAAAAAACAGGTGGTGCAAACTGGAACATGGAGTGATCGGCCCTCTGGAATACTTGTAGTGAAAAACTCATATCAGAGACACTGCTTCAATAGGCTCTGTGGCTTATGCAGAAGCTCGATCAAGATCGGCGCTAGGGCATGCTGGAAAACGGATACACTGCATCCTCCCAAACTCCAGTGAACTTCCGGGAGAAGAAAAACCCCGCTTAATAGGCATTGTGGAGCAGGTGTTATAAATCATTTTGAAGTAGAGTAGTTTTTAACTTAATTTAGAGATCATTGCCTTGACATTCTAAATTTATCTTGACGACGAACTAATTGAAGCCTTGAAGTAATTAGAGGGGCCTAAAATTGCCCTTAGATGATGGTTATATTTAGCGTCGGTAGACTGCATAAGGGAGTCCTCTAGAAGAGGCAAGAAAAATAAAAATGTAAGTTAAGTTCATATTCTGAGAAACGATGGAGCGAATTAGCTCCGCTTCAAAATGTCATGAGAACTACACCGCTGGAAGCATGGAGAAAAAAGGACGAACGACCCTTGCAACGTGTTTTTGTTACGAAAGTCTGCCACATCTCGCGAAACCCCACCCAAACGGTGAAAAAAGACCTGTTCGTCCACTCTTATGCCCTGTAAAAGTTTCTCACTTTTCTAATTGTCAGTTCAACCATTCTTCTTCTTCTCGCCAGAAAAGCCCGTCAAATAACACCTGGCAGAACAGCTGAAGTGGCAAACCTACTCCTCCGTCGGAAATGCTCTTATCAGTGGGAAAAGTGCAGCTGAAATAGTACACAAAAAATGATCATCCCCCTTCATTCGAAAAACCAAGCAAGTATAAAAATTAATCAAACAAATTGCCATAGCTCAAATACCAATTTAGCTATTGACTCGAATGTAGTCTTAAATTGGAAGATCAAATTTTTCTGCTTTTAGTAGTATAAAGCATAAATATGTGAACACAAATTAAGTATTTTTAAATTCAAATATTACGTAAAAAATACACAATGTTCCACTGTCTGCCGTTTACAAGTTTCGCCAGTAACGAAAGCTATGAACGTAAAAACTTAAGTATAAAAATCCCAATTAAGGTAAAACAAAATTACACAGACATTAAGTAAAAACACACGTTGTGTAGCATACATTTAGAATATGAAAGATTAAATTTTGATAACTCATTAATTACTTAATTTCGCTGCACAACATCTTCATGGTATCGTTATGTTGAATACTCACAGGAAATTACATGCAAGGCTAATGATTTTAAGTACTTGTAACAAAACGTATACGTTTTATTTCATTCATTATTAAAATGAATTCATTATTAAGATGGGCAAACTTGAAGTTTTACTTCTAGCAGTTTCTCTCGTCACATTTTAGGTGTTTTTCAGTGATTGTTTTATTTGGAATAACCATCTTGAAAACAACGGCATGGTGTATTCTTGACAGTATCTCTATCGCAACAACATATCACATAATGATCACGTCTTTCAAACTGCAGTAATTCCCATATAACATTATATACCATTCGGTTATACTCTCTGATGATACGTTTTTCGTAAATCGATGTGGCTACATTTGCAGTTAGCATAAATATAATGCGTAGTAGGCAATCCATGCGCTGTAATGCAAATGATGCAGTTCAAGAGTGTAAATCTCCTTATATCATTACGTGGGTAGTTGTTTCCGTTTTTTCATTCACCTTGCATGAAGCTGCAGCTTCCTTGTGTCCTGGAACGTTCAGAGGAGATATTTTCCTATTGTAAATAGATAAAAATTTCAAGGTGCTCTTTCGTTTATTTAGTTAGAAAGGGGCTTTGAAGAGGCGAGTAACTTAAATGAATAGAACTCAAGCTTTATTTGTTTTTCAGTTTTTCAGAAAATGTTTATTTTTCCTAATCTTTTATGTAATTTTGTCACATTTGTAACAGCCTCTCTAATTTTCAGTTCTATACTATTCAGTGTTCTATAGAAAACATTTTGAATCTCACAAAAAGTAGTAACTCGAGCCATAGCGAGTAAATAAAGCATACTTTTCACAAGGGGAAGGATACATTCATATTTTAGATAAATATTGCATTATATTTTATTTAGTAATTTTTCTTATTCATTGCTAATGTTTAAAGAAAAAAAACTGATTTACTAAGAGATGGATAGACTGACAAATATAGTACATCTACTGCTGACGGTATGAATACTCCAGAGGTTAGATATAAAAAGTACTTAACATAATAGATATACATGTTAAATTTATGCTGCTTGATAAAATTTTATTCGTACCCTGGTAAATTATGTCTATATCAATTAGAAATGCAAGTAATTAAAATTCTAGAAATAAATTATATAGGTTTAATAATTATTTCAAGGTTAAATAGCTGAAGGATATTTCTTTGTTTTGCCAGCAATAAAATTGCGTATAAAGTAGCTAATTAACAGGAAAAATTTTAATTAGTCGTATATTCTTAATTGCGAAGACTGAATAAGGAAAATTGTGATTTGAAATTAATTGTCTGGTCCCGAGATATATCAAAGAGTCATTAGTATTCTAATTTGGCTTCATTCAAAGGGCTTATTTCAATACTAGACCAAAGTGAATGATGAGCTTTCAAATTAATGTCTCGATGATAGTTTAATGTGTTTAAAAGGATCATAAGGGCAAACTCTTTCAAGGTCTTTGTGCTCCGTTTTGGCTCTAATAATTGTCATGTCTAATACTTTTGCATTATGCATTTTTGAATGAGATACCATTCTGTGATCCATAAAACTTAATGAATATTTTATATCATGATTTCAGTTTTTGATTTTATTGATCGAATATATCAGTAACTGAAACTAGCTTTTTTTCCAGTTTTCGAAATGTAGATAAATTAGTGTATGATAATATATTTTTCTTTGAAGTCATGAGAACATAAGAACTTTTAAATTTCGCTTTCGTATCCTAATACTTCATTGCATATTTCATTCATCCTATGTGTAACATTAAGTGATGTAGCAACATTTTTATTCTGATTAGTTAAAAATTAATAATCAACAAGATAGTTGTTTACACCACGAAGAAAGAACAAAACTCTAATACAAAAATCTACGAATCGTCCTTAATATATTTTGGAGAAAATTGTATTCAGAAATTGTTTGCAAATAATTTTACGAGCTAATATCATAAAATAATATTTAATAGGAAAATTGTTAGATCCGCGAAATTTTTGAAGACTTAAGTGGATCTACCTCTTAGTAGTAATAAATACTTAGTAGCATTCATCCACTAAAGGAAACTTCACCTCTGGTCAAAGAGAAGAGACATTTTAGCCCAAACGGCGTCAGACCAAAAGGGCTATTACTTTGGTTTTGGCATTTTACGTTGTATCACTATAAACGGCGTATCACTTTTCAGATTGTTGCCACTAAATATTATCCTGTGTTATATTTAAAGAAATTAAATAATGAAGAATCTGTGTAAACGTACGTATGTTTCTCGCATTGAGATAAAACAACAGTACCTAGAGAAACCACATTTTGAATTACGTAATCGTCCACCGAATATGGGCATATGGAAGTATTTGTAAGTTATTTTATTAACGATTTCATATTTTGTAACACTTAACGAATTCCTGTTTGACAAACTCAACGATTTCAAAGCGAGCAATGGCAAAATGGTACGAAAAAAAATACCTCCAACGCTCCAGAACTGTGTATCGGAATTTCTAAAAATATGCTCATTTTAAAATTATTTTTCGATATTAATGTTGAATTGAATTTTATGGTTTAAGTGCGAAGAACGTAATATTTAGTAAATAAAGGTAACACATAAAACGTTAAAACGGTTCCTTTGAGGGTAATATAAAATTTCAAATACATTTATGCAATTTAATATCTCTGTCAAGAGCAATAAATGCAAATTATTTAATCAGACATCCGAAGTGCACAACTGCCAGCTATTTAAAGACGCATCCTAAGTGCGCAAATTAAAAGACCTAGGTGCGTGAAGGGTGTTGGAGCGCATAAAAGTTTTGAATGTTACGCCAAAAAACCTGAAATTGAAAATGGGAAGTATTACAGCTGTCTGAAAACTACATACTGCAGACTTTAGAGGTTTCGCAGGATTCCTCACTATTAATCAGCAAGATTCTTCACAAAATATAATCCAATTAATAAATTCCAAAATAACAAATTCACTGTTTTTAATACTGATGATTTGGATGGCATAGTTCCTCTTACTTTGCAGAGTAGTCTGTGTTTCCACGTTATTGAAAATGAAACCTTCCAAAATAATGTTTGAAGCCATATCTCTAATGTAAGGTATAATTTCCTTTGAGATTTTAAGATAACTAAGAAACTACATAACGATATGACCAGCACTATATGAACTATATTATAATATGCTTTTTAATAATTTGACTAATTTTGCTAAATAGCCTAAAATTTATTTCGAAAATCAGAAATAATGGATAGTGCTCTATTCTCTGGTGTTAATTCATTGTAGTGGAATATTAATAACAATATAAATACCAGTAACACTGTAAAGTTTATCTATGTTTTTAACAGTTATCTTTAGTTTAAGATAGGTTCATGTCCCTCTTATTTTCAGTTTACAATTTCCTACCAGAAAGTGTTTTTAGAACCACGGTTAATGCAAATAAGTAAGAGTAGTATTTATGTCGAAGTTCCACTGCCTTCGAGGGAGAGTCTCGGCGTTCCTTAATAGCGCGCTTTTACCTTTTGGCTGCGACTCTAAACTGTTACTGCGCCCGGCCGTATTACAGTCCCTTGATAGCTTCGCTAGCTTATTCGATATTTAGATGCCAACTAGTTAGAATTTTGATAGCTTCGGCTATATGTCTTTAGTTAAGTCTTAGTTCTTATTATTTTGAGTTCAAGCCTAAGTGGAGGCTTTGCTGTGCGCCCTGAGAAAGGGAGCTATCTGTCAATTCTTATTTTGAGCAATAAAGGGTAATTAACTCTTCTCGAGTTTACGTCTCCGTTCCTGAACTAAAGCGATTATTCGCTTAGCTGTTCATTAGGTTCCTCCACATTTAGTTGCTACAACAAGGGTCGAACCCCACAACACTGAATAGCTGCAGACAATCGAAGGAGCGAAGCACCAATTATACTTATAAATCAGTATCATTTGAGCATCAATCGATGGGCAAACCGTTAATGGAAAAAGCAGGAAAATAATAAATAAATGCTTTGGCCTGACTGCTATTTTACCTGACCCCGATCCAGTTTTTTATGATAGGGCGGCTATTGCAGCTAACATAATTTATCGTAGAAAAATGCCTTCCTGGAGGAACCCTCTTAGGGAGATTGGCTCGTATTCGCTTTACACATGGGGAAGACGCTAAGATGACACTTTGGAACCCTGAATATAGTTTTAGCTAAACTATGGTCAGCGTCAGTTTTCATGTCTTATTTGAGATAACCTGCATGTTATCCTTGTAACCCCTATGTTAATATTCTGCTTAAATCATTTCTTCACAAAAAACGTATGAACTAATTTATTATTAAAAACCTTATCAGTTTATTTATTTTATTTCCTTGTCTAAACTAAAAATGCGATTCTAAGCTGCTTGAATTTGCTATATAAAACTAAATGCAGATTAGAACAGAATTTACAGTACGTACATCCTAACGTAAAGAATTTCAAAAAACATGATGCATTTCTTAAAATTTACATCAGAATTGCCGCCCAGTGAATAGAGATTAGGGGAACTTACAGTGAAAACAAGGAGCTCTGGGTTCGAATCCCGGAGAAGGCATGGCTGTAATTTTAACGGTGGTCCACACATTAGGTGCTTCCATAATAAAGTGACCACCAATTCCGACCTTAGTAGGGAAGAAACCTAGTCGGTTAAATGCCCGCCAATGGGAGGGAAAAAATCTGAATTTGCGTCATATCTATAACTATATATACTTGCGTGCATACGGGGTTATGACAGATTTATTGCAGAAGCCCGATAATAGGTTAATAACATTTATTCTTATCAAAAGAAATATGTTAGAACTCTAGAATCTTTCTCAGAGAGATATTCATACAAGCGTTCGCAATATCGTTCACAATATAATCAGTAGTTACAATTCAAACGACTGAAAACATTAATTATAGTGCAATGAAGAACATCTAAAGAGAAAGCTAACTCGGATTTCTTAATTCACGCGGAAATAACAACTCACAACTTCTGTAACTAAGCAACTGAACTTAGACGTTCTCTCTTCAGCCTTTTACAGCTTTCAACCGGTCTCGAGATAATTCTAGTACTTTCTGCTTCTCTAAATGACTAGAAAGGAATACTAAGATGGAATTAAGGTTACAGCTAACATAGCAGTCAATTACATTTATTAAATTTCAATATAAATTCTACTAATGTTATCTATCTAAATGCAAAATTCATAACAATATACATATATGTACATTAAATTTTATTTTCATACATAAAAATTTATTTTATTTTCGTAATGAGTTAACTGAGTCACTTTTTACAGAGTATTGGTGTATGGAATAAGATGGGAATTTTTCGCTCAAAGGAGCGTTAGCTCAGAATGGCTATTAATTTTGTTTTGGCATTTTGCGTAGATTCACTATAAAGGACGAATCATTTTTGGAATTGTTGCCATCAAATATTATCGCTCTGTATTATATTTAAAGAAATTAAATACTGAATAATATGCATAAATTCATGTATATTTGTTGGATTGTTATAAAACAACGGTATCTAAAGCCATCAAATTTTGAATAACATACGTCTCCAGCCGAATATGGACATATGGAAGCCAAAATTCGGAATTTGTTTATTAAATATTTCATATTTTGTAAAGTATTTATAAGTTTTGGATTAAGAAGCTCAACGATTTCAAAGTGAGCAATGGCAACATTGTACGGGGAAAAACATTTTTATCTCCAGCGCCCCACACTGTGTACCGGGAATTCTAAAGATATGCTGTTTTAAATGCCTTGCGATATTGCTGTTGGATTAAATTGTATTTTTTAAGTGGGAAGAACATGATATTTAATACATAAAAGTTAACACACAAAACGCTGGAAAAACGCTGAAAGCTTTCAGATTAATTTTTATTCTTTTTATGCTTTTTTAAAATTTATTAATGAATAAACATTTGATGGCTAAATGAAGTGATGAATAAAATTTTTCAAACTGAGCTTAGGAGACCAGGTGATTAAAACGCTTGTCGATTCGTTACATCTTTATAAAATGAATGCGCAAAATATGTAAATTTCACTCAAATGGCGGAAAGGAAATGCAAAGAAGAATAAATGTAAATAAAATATTTAATCCCTCTTTGAAGAAAGATATTAACTGACTCCTAAGCAAGCCTAAGATTTGGGAGTAGGAAGATACGCACTCAGAATACATTTTAGAAGCTCAACGAACCATTACGCTTGCCGCTATAATTAGAAAACTGTAATATGGCAGAAAATGTCTTTTTCATTTCGTTGTTAAAAAATGGAATCATATATAAAAGAATTTCTTCCATCTCCTTCCTTTTCCGTTTCAAAAATTAATGCGTTGCTATTCTAATTTATGCATTGTTTTCATCTGCGCTTAATTTATACTCTGACATGTTATTTAGTTAAGAATAAGATAAAAATCAGAGCAGAATCGCTTATTTGGTAAACATAAGAGTCTTCTATTAATAATTATTAATTAAAGTAATGAAAAATAATTATGATACTGATATTGTTGTTATGCAGAATATATATTTCAATATCTAACAAACACTATTACAACTTTAGTTTAAAATAAATTTGCAGTGTCTACATTTCATAAATGTGCTTATATTACACAGATTAGTTTAAATGGAACTAAATCTTTTACAAAAGAGCCTAAATGGAAGGAAAACTAATGGAATTATATATAAAAAAGAATAACTTTCATTAATCTATTTTGGTAAATATTCAGCAAAGTATTTTAGAAATTAATTCTATGGAGTTTCGGAATAATGAGATAATAACGTAGGTTTAATAAAAGGAATTTAACTACTCACTGAAAGAAAAATGAAAGATTAATGGAATAAAAAGAAATAAGCACAATTTAACCGTTGAGAAATGCGGTCGGCATATTAACTGATGTTAAAGTATTCTGTAATGAGTTAATAATTTCATTTAATTCTTTCCGAGTTTGTCCCTCATTAAAGGTCATGAATGTTGTACATCAGTATGTTTTCAGATGTAAATTAATATTTAATTTAGCCTAAGGGAAACAAAATTCACATTCTCATCCACATTATGGCTAAAACATCTATATGTTCCATTGTTCAATAGCGCAAATATTAATTTAAGACATCTAAAATCAGAAAACTTCACAATGATTATAAACGACATTTTAAATTCTAACTCTCTTTTAAAAAATATGTAATGAAAACTAAAGTGAAGTCTTATAAGTGAAGACACTACACATTACGTTGGCTTCGCATATAAATTTATGCATTGTGTTTATATGTGTTTTAGATCACAAGTATTAAACATCAGCAAATAATGTTTTCATTACAACTGCGATGTTTCACATACATTTCTTTATCTCACATATTATGGGATTTAACCAATGTCTTAGGTTATGTGAATCCAATTGTCTTAGGTTACAGAAATAGCTAAATACAAATATACAAAAGTCAGAAGTTTAAAGCAAATAAATGTAAAATTCCCAGAGAGTAATTTTTATCTGTGCACAGAGGAAAGTAATCAAAGAATATTTTTAAACACCCGTATGGAAACAAGACAAAGAAACAGAGGATATAATTTACACAACTTATAATAAGAATTTATTTAAACCTTTTTTTAAATTATAAAAGTAGTAATAATTGACAGATAAATAAAAAATAAAAAGAATTAATTTAAAAGTCGAATTCAACCTAGTGGTCTCTCAAGAAGATAGATTTGTTCATAATTTAAATAGGACACATCTATCATCTTGTGAAAGAATTAGGCTGAAACAATCTTATATTTGTGTCTTAAATACTTTTAGCTTTAGCAAAGAATTTATAATTTCACCATTATTTATTACTGTTTCTTAGTTTTAAGTTTTATATTAATTTCCATTTTGTAATGTCAAACGCCATTACTTATTCCTTTCTTTAGTTTCTAAGGGAATGTTTTTACATAATGTTCTTTAATTACTTGTTTATATATGTATATAAATAATTGTAGAATTACAAAAGCACTTAACAACACATATTGTTTCCTTCATGCTATGGTTTCATAAATATCTCCTTATCTTCGCGTTAATGACGATGTACCCGGACACCTTTTTCGAATTTTATCGCAATACTTGTTAACTCTAATTAAAATTTATCGAAATATCTTTCGCTTCCTATTACTGGAACGATTTTTAATCAAATAAATGAAATTTTATATTTCATTTATTTGATTAAATTCGATTTGAAAAAAATATTATTCTATTTTTATTAATTGAACATGTTCTTACAGATTAACCGGTCACTTAGGGTAACACACGTTTTTATCTTTGTGCATAAATAGAAATGATGAATTCAATATTACAAAATTGCAAAATCGTTTATATTCTATTAACATGATTCACTGCGACACATTTGACAGCCTTTCATATTATGCATGAATGCTCACTGCATAGTAGTTTTTACAATTTGGACATATTTTCCTTAATTTTCTGCTTCCTTTTTGTAAGATAACTAGAGAAATGTATAGATTGTATATTTTTCCAATATCATTATGTGCTCCAATAGATCGTATATTTATCATTTTCTATAAAACAATTTCCTTCAGAAAGTCATTCCGAAAGCATCATTTCCTTTAGAGAGATATCTCTGAAGTAATTTGTCATAATCGACTGAAAAAAATATCTTTCCATTTCGTTTTTGGTAACGAGGAGTGAAATTGTGCGAGACTTTTATGATATTTCAAGCTGACTGGGAGATATTTTTGGAATGTTTTCAACACCGGATTTATTTGAGAATTGTCTTATTTACCTATATATTTGGATGTCTGTTCTAAAGTACTGGAAGGTTTAGCTGTTTGCTTAATTACGTTAAAAACAAACGACTATCACTCACTTAATTGTTCTTATACCGTGGTTTGCCGATCTAAGTAGTAAAAACAGTTGTATCCAATATATGATTTAAAAGAAATTGCCGTCAGCCATTTTGTTTTTAAAACTCTTGGCGGTATGTCATCTGATAAGTTATCCACGTCATTGTCATTAAAGGTTTGCAATCATCTGAGTAACACTTTTATCTCAACCCTCAGGCTGCGTAACATTTTTATCACAATAGGTTCAAACATTGCGTACCTTTTATTACATATTTCAAATCTATATACAATTTAGAGTTAAATTATACAAAAATTTGTTGTAAAACAGTTTTTTAGCATAGAATTACATAATAAAAAAGGTGGTCGGAAAATCTAAATTGATGTGACTTGTTTTATGAAATGCAAAGGCAAAATATGTATTCTAATGCAAATGTGCAAAATAGTTATAAAAAATTTATTAGAAATGAAGTTTAGTACGATAAACTTTGAAACAAGGCTCGAAGAAAAACCTTGCATCGAAGTGTTTGCACCAATTTCGGGTTTCTTTGCGACGCTTTTTAATAGTTTCAGTTTTTTCTACAAAGAGGACACTGTATACGATTCTCTTTCTTGATGGGATTTGAAAGGGGGTACATGGCTAGCAAAATGTCCAGCAGTTAGTCTCTATGGGGTTGAGAGATGAAATACAGACATCTCTGAATTTTGAAAACAGCGCGCAAAATGATTCAAAACATACATGTATATTTTTCAGAAATAAGGGCAACTAACGTCATCTGTTAACCCAGATCTGAATAAGCTATTAAACATAAAAGAAAAGCCTAAATGGAACGACGAACGGAAACAGAGCCCGCTGCGCAGCTAAATAGGCGGGAAAATGCTGATGTGTACACCACATGACTTGTTTGTACGAAATATTAAATTATACGCAATTGTTCAGCATTTCACATAAAGTTATTGAATGGAATTAAATCTACTTCGTCGATAGCGCATAAACCACGACAGAATAAATGCACTCTTTAAAATTCAATATACAGGGTGATCAAAAAGTCAGTATAAATTTGAAAACTTAATAAATCACGGAATAATGTAGATAGAGAGGTAAAAATTGACACACATACTTAGAATGACATGGGGTTTTATTAGAAAAGCAATAATTAGAAAAGCAATAATCTAATCAGAAAAGCAATAATTAGCATTACAAATTAAGACAAATCAAAGATGATGTTCTTTACAGGAAATACTCAATATGTTCAACATCATTCCTCAACAATAGCTGTAGTCGAGGATTAATGTTGCGAACAGCACTGCAAAGCATGTCCGGAGTTATGGTGAGGCATTGGCGTCGGATGTTGTCTTTCAGCATCCCTTGAGATGTCGGTCGATCACAATACACTTGCGACTTCAGGTAACCCCAAAGCCAATAATCGCACGGACTGAGATCTGGGGACCTGGGAGGCCAAGCGTGACGAAAGTGGCGGCTGAGCACACGATCATCACCAAACGACGCTCGCAAGAGATCTTTCACGCGTCTTGCAATATGGGGTGGAGCGCCATCCTGCATAAAAATCGTACGTTCCAGCAGGTGTTTATCAGCCAGGCTGGGACGATGCGATTCTGTAACATATCGGCGTACCTCTCACCCGTCACGGTAGCAGTTACAAAACCAGAATCACGCATTTCCTCGAAGAAAAAAGGCCCGACAACAGTAGATGTGGTAAATCCAACCCATACCGTGACTTTCCTCGTCGTGCAATGGAGTTTCCACGACAGTTCTAGGATTTTCGGTAGCCCAAATTCTGCAGTTGTGGGCATTGACAGACCCTCGGAGCGTGAAATGAGCTTCATCAGTCCACAACAGGTTACTCAACCAATCGTCATCTTCCGCCATCTTTTGAAACGCCCACACCGCAACAGCTTCACTAAAAGCTTCACTAAATACAATAATACAGCTTCACTAAAAACGCCTTTTCAGGTAACGTCAACATGCTGCTACTGCTGGTGCATCTGATTCTATCTCTCATTACAGCTCCTTTTATACACGATTTTCATGCGCAGTCACTGACGTTTTGCTGTCCAGCGCCATCTGTCGGACATTTTTTGAACTTTTTTTTGGTTCTAATAAAACCCCATGTCATTCTAAGTATGTGTGTCAATTTTTACCTCTCCATCTACATTATTCCGTGATTTATTGTTTTCAAATTTATACTGACTTTTTGATCACCCTGTATTTATTTACCATGGCGGCACTCTGGCGCTAGGTTCTCTTAACATATTAACGCAATTTTAACTGTCTGCAAAATTTTACCAACAATGCGTTTAGTCTAGAAAGTGCATTTCTTATCTCAAGAATTCTCACTGTTTCCACCAAAGTGCTTCCCTTGGAAAAATTACATTAAGTACAATGCCAAACATTTTTATATCAGAATTGAAATATTTATTATTATTGTTATTCGAGCTTATTCCCATGTGTAACGTGAATAAGCGGCACACTAGCGTCAGAGCATTAAAAGCCACTGAACACTGGCAGTTAGGACCAGGGTTTATGTCTTTATGAGCGGGCTGCTTGCATGGGCGTTTTCGTATTTTCTCCCATGTGTAACGTAGATACGAGCCAGTTTAACTTGACAAAGTCCTCCACGGGGCATGCCTACCTTCCAGTGTAGTTCCAAAAAGCAGAACGCATAAAGACTAATAACTTCAATACACATTTTTACTTAAAACACCTTGCGGGATGATACTTTTCAAGGCAAAAAAAAATCTCTTGAACTTTGTTATTATCGAGCACTTAAGATATATTAATTTGCTTTTTTTTATTTGTAAATGAAACAAAATTATAGTAGGCAGGCAACTTTCTTGCAGGTAAACAAAAGGGTGAAAAGTGAAAAAGACATATTTGTTCTTCCTATAAGTACTAAATAATACTATTATGGTATGAACATCCAAATAATCACATTTAATTCGCTAGTGAACTGAAAGGTATGGAAGTCCAGCCAATTTCTGTGTTGGGTCAAGTAGTTAAGACCGCTAAATGCTGGTAGTTCAACTTGACTTAAGTTGGATCCCAGGTGACCAGGCTAGCTGTATGATTTGTTTACATGGTTTTCCTGAAGTGTAATGTGAATATTAATAATCTCCATTACAAAGTCCTTCACGAAGGCAATCCTCCTGTTATGCAGGTAGCCCTTGTGGTTTCGCCTTACACAAATAATCTAACTTAACCCTTTCTGTACAGTGAAATCTAATTTTCGAAATATGTACTGTTTTAATTTGTAAATGAAGTCGGGGTAAATAAAGCACTTACCTAAAATCTTTTAAGTGGATAAAATAAACGAGTTTTATAAATTAGTTGTTCTGTAAAGATAAGCAGCAGAAGAAAGTATATTTTTCTTTGACAATTCTTTGCCTCATACCCTATTCAAAGGAATAATGCAGCTCATTAAAACTTGCTTATTTATTCAAATGAATGTACTGCACCAGAAACTATTTTTTTGCTATTTCACCAAATTTAAATGCAAAATATAAGGGCAGTCTTTGAACACAGCCTGAAAACTATAAGACTGTAAGTCTTCTTTAATTAAAACTAATTAAATTAAATAAAAAGAAAGAAAGTGTCATCAATAAAGGAATCTTAATATTGTTTTTTTTTTAATTTTTAATTCTTAAACTTCTAAGCTAAGGATTTATTAAATTAAAATCACGACAAATATATAGCAGGCGAATGTGATATGCAGTTCAGGAAGCAAAAGAAAACAAAAAAACATGAATCTTTCTATTTAATTTAGTAACAGCAAACTGTTTTTCAGAACAGGTGTTTCTCTTAAAGCATAAACTTCAGTTTTAGATAAATACAACTTTTGGAATCCTGGCCTTTAATGCAGAAGCACAAAGATATGGAAATAAGTAAAAGTTGTAAAAATTCTCTCATACATTTCAAAAAATGTAATTAAGATCAATTGTTAATAATTTAAAAAATTAAATCCTTGTAATTAATTAATGTTATTTTGCGTTATTAAATAGTTAAATAGTAAGAGCTTTATTAAATTAGGTCTTAAAGTTAGTAAAAAATATCTAATGTGTACACTACATGACTTCCTTGTATGGAGCAATAAATTAAAGGCACTTTTCCGGCATATCATTTAAATTTATTGTACTGAATTAAATTTACTTCGTCGATAGAGCATAAACCACAATAGAAAAAATACACTCTTTAAAATTCACTATATTTATGCAGCATAGGGAAACTCTGGCGTTAGGTTCACTTCACGGTGTAAATCTCATTCATTTTATAACTCAGAATGCACCACAAATTATATTATCTGAAGAATTATGTACTATCTGTTCTATTGAAACACTATGACAAATCTAAAATAATGTATAAAAGAAATTAAAAAATATTAAAAAAAATAGTTTTTCACAGACGATTCAGCGCCGCTTACCTAATGCGCATGCATTACTCGTAAACATTCTCCTCTGCCGAGACACACTGGCGACAATATTTGCTGCTAATACGACGCACTTATTTCTTCGAATTTCATTAGAGATGCATTTCTCATTCAAATAATTCAGTTCTCACTTCGCGGAAACGCAAAAATACATAAAAAATTAAAATACTTTCATTAAAAATTGAAAGATATAAAAAAACATAAAGCACAAAGTAAAGTTAAAACAATAAAAAAAATTGCAATTAAAATTACTGTTTCTACGCAAAAACGAGCAATTCGGCCAGCAGGGAAGATGGCATATCTTTCAGTGCGCAAACCTAAAAGTTTCCTATTGGTCCCACTCGGCAAAAAGACACTGAAGGTGCAAAAAGAATTAATTAACTATTATGTTAAGTTTCAAATGTAAACAAATATGGCCTTTATTTCAGAAATAAGTTACGCTTAGCCGCATTTAAACTACTTTAAAACTGATGATAATTCTAAAAATATTGCATGCATATTAATCAAAGGCATAAAAACCATAACCAGAACATAAGAAATACATAATTCCATCATTTTTAAAGCAAAACGTGCAGAATTTATCAGTATATAAGAATAAAAAAACTGAGTTCACTAAGACGAATAACAGAATGGGTATATATATATATATATCTATATTGTTTCAAAAGAATATAGTAAAATTAAATGAAATTTTAATAATTCTCTTGCGCCATTGCTGCAAGGAATGAAATTTGAATTTAACAAAATTTCTATTCGTAAAAAGCAAATTAAAGTAAAAAATTAATTAAAGAAATAAGTTTAAAAGAAATTATAAATAAATAATTTATATCGCTGCAAACTAATCTACAATATCATTTAAATTCTGAGAACCTTTCTAAATTAAAATTAAAGATACTTCATAAATTAAATTTACTTTTAAAACATTTTTACATTCCTTAAAAATTTTCTACAGTTCCTAGTAATTTGCAACCATTTTTCACATTACAAGAGTTTGCTTTTTCCCAATTTTTACACATTTTTACAATACTACACAGTGAGATTAAAAAAAAAATTTTAGCTACAGAACACACTTTTCATATTACATATACATTTGTGTGCAAAAATTAAGGACGAGACGGTTTTTTCAATATAACTTTGTGCAAAAGCTTTCCAAATCAACACATTTAATACCGTAAGATCCCCAATACGTAAGCACATGAGTAATGTAAGCAACACTTACTAAAAGAGAAATCAGTGGGATAAAAAGAAGCTTTATTGAAAAAGTAGCATGGAGCGCAATGCGACTGAAGGCCGAAACATGCCTGTGATGGGTGTCCAGCAAGAAACATCCGGTCTTTAATAGGGGACCTTGATATATCTCCCCTGACTATAATATGATCCTATAATATGATCTCCCCTGACTGCTAGGCAGGTTTCACATCATTTGTGCATGCTGGATATGTGGTTGTTAATGAGCTGTTGAGACACGGCTGCTCGTTCCTCTTGTAGCACCAATCGCAGTTTCGGAATCGTTACTGGCGATAAGTTACGTGCTGCACGGGTCTTCCTAGTAAGTTCCGTACATGCTTGACGGGATTTAGATCCAGAGACCTTGCCGACCACAATATCTTCACTCTCCAACAGCTCTTCGACAGTAACTGTGCGATGAGGTGGAGCGTTGTCATCGAGGAAGAGGAACTGAGGACCCATAGCCCTTGTGAAAAGACGCATGTGAGGAAGAAGAACCTCGTTACAATAGCAGTCCCAGGTGACGAACCTCCTTGGGAGATATGAAGTTCGGTCCGGCTACCAAGCATTATGTCTGCTCGAACGAGAACTCCGCGTTCCCCGATCTGTCCAGATGTGTATGTGTCTAGAATCACAACTCAGACTAAATCTGCTCTCATCTGTAAAGAGTACTCGTCCCCATTCATTGTCTCTCCAATTCCGGTGTTCCCGGCACCACAGAGAACGCCTTCTTCGATGGGCAGGCTTTAGAGCTACACACCGTACAGGGCATCGTGCAAACAGACCACCACCGAGCAGTCTTCTGGCCACGGTAAAACGCGATATTGGTCGTCCAGTCGCCTGTGTCGTGTGTCTAGCGATTTCTCCCGCTGTCTGCCGCCTGTTTCTTCTGGCCTGTAAGGCAATATACCGGTCATCTGCGGGTGTGGTTCCTCGTGGACGACCACTACTAAACCCCCGGATAGCTGTTCCTGTAGTTTGAAATTGTCTCCAAAGTCGTGAAACGATGCTGTGAGCAATTCCGAACTCTGCAGCCACACTTGTCACACTGCGGCCTTCCTCCAACTTCCCAATGATTCGACCTCGGGTAAAAGCATCCAGATGTCGTCTAACAGATTGATTATTCGCCATTTCTCGCTGAGGCAGCAACTCGGTGTGATTTTAACTGCTATACGGCGTGCAATCTCTTTGCCAGAAATACTGATCTTACATCGACAACATGCTTTATACTACTCAGACACTCCCCCATTACGTCTACCTGCATATCTGCGCATGTGCTACCGTACATCACCTTACTTAATCTCCTAATTGGTCTTTCTGTCCGCTCTGCCTCTTCGTTCAGCTGATATGCTAATTTTTCGACTTCGTCCTTAATTATTGCACACCAGTGTAGTTTGCAGAATAATTTAAATAGTTCTTTTGAATGGTTCTTTACTAGCGCCCTCTTTTATAATTAGAAGAAACACACTACTTTACATCACTTAGTTTGATTTGCTGCTCCTTGTCCACACTCCAAATAGAAATAAATGGTAAATTAATTAAATTAATTTAAAACTTACTTTTTACTTCATTATATTATATTTAAGTATTATTTAATATAGTTTCTAGTTTATTTTCTATTTATTTATTTTTATATGTTAATAGTATATGTTTCTCTTTTGTTTATATGCATATTCATGTCGGGGAAGTTTTTTTGTGGGCAAGAGTTTCTAAATTATTTTGGTTTTCTAAAACAAATATTGGTTTTCTAAAATAATATTGTTTTATATTAACTTTTATTTGTTCATTTCTAAAAATTTCACTCGTTTGAATTATTTTTGGTAAATTACATCATTTGGTTTTACTTTTGGTTTTGAATTTTACCCTTCCCTACATGAATGACGAAACATGAATTGAATAATTGAAGAGTTAACTTTGAGGGCAACTTCCCCTTGATAAGTCTGTCTTCTGCTCAGCTCAACAATTATTCACTTATGCATTTTTATAATTTTTAGGATTTTAAAAACGTTTTTTAGATTTTATATTTGTTAATAGATTTTGATACTTGCACTTGATTTACTTGTGTTCTCAGAATTTAAATATTGTAGATTAGTTCGCAGCAATATAAATTATTTATTTATAATTTCTTTTAAACTTATTTCTTAAATTAATTTTTTAGTTTAATTTGCTTTTTACGAATAGAAATTTTGTTATATATATATTTATATACTTTTTATGCCAATTTCAAACAAATAGGGAGGTGCACAACTACATGTTATAGCAGTCATATATATAAAATTTCAACGTTCTGAGAAGACTCGTTTTTTAGGTTATGCAGGATACAAACGTACATACAGATGCCACGAAAAAATTTCTTCTGAATCCATTTTAAATCAGTTTTACAATTCGTTTGGAGTTCTGTATTCTATCCTTACGTAGCAATGTCAAGCAAAAACATCGTTAAATTGCATTCGATGACTGTCTAAATGGATATTTTCGTTGAAGTATTTTACACGGAAGTTTTCGTGATTACAATACTTCCTTTACTTTGAACAAGGAAGTACAAATGCATCCCGCGAAATCGGTATATAATTTTGTAAGGTAAAATTTGGACTGAGCGTATATATGCTTATTTTAACATTACTTGATATGTCTGGAGTTGAAAGTAATGAGATTAAAGGGAAATTAATGTGATTTATTCATAGTAAAAGTCTGAGTCTTTCAAAAATATCTGCTAAATAAAATATATGCAGTATTATCTATGCATATTAGTGAGTGAATCGCATACATATTACAGAGTGACCATATATATTATTGAGTTATCTATATATAGTGTCTGCCCACGCGCATTTAAATCAAAAATGAAGAATCCTTTATTCCTGAATTAAATGCTTGTGCACAGTTTCTAGTCTACGGCATCATCAATAATCAGCAAAATGTTTATCTGCTTTATTCAAAACTGCTCGTGATTTCAAAGTCTCACTTCAAAATATAAAATGAGATTGTAGATGCTTTAAATCATCAGATAAAGTGAATTTTTTACTATTTGATAAAATAAATATTACTGTAAAATCGGCTAAAATTACGTATAATCATTGTTCCGTAAAAACATTTTTTATATTCAGTAGATAGGTGTGGTCGAGACAGAAATGGCATAACTAAACTATAAAGCAGCAAGCCGCAGATATCATAATGTACTAAGATTTTTGTATTCTAATTTTTATGAAATGTATATGTTACTTTACTGTGCAAGTTTATTTTCTAGCCCTATAGTAGTGAAGAAACGTTACTTTGCATCCTTATATAATTCTGCAGCAGAGTTCAGATGAGATAGTTATGCTAAGCGAGTCGAGAGATCATAAATCTAATGTATATGCATCTTTATCGAGGTAACTAAAAATCTGAATCTCAACTTATCACTTTCCCAGTTTTCTCATAGCTTCTGGTCCTAATTTGGATTTTGATACCCAATAGATAAGACATGTATGTGACATTTTCTGTTAAGAAATTTCCAGCAACATTGTCTTCTATAAAATTGTTTACTCTTCCTCTCCAGATATCTGTCAGACCAATTCCAAACTCATCAAGCTCCCTCCGAGATGTTCTTTGGGTAATGGTTGTTATATTATTACAATAACAGGTTGATTATTTAGTGATTATTGTCTATTTAGTACCAAAATTATGATTACCAGGTTGACTATTTAGTGCCAAAATTATAATTACCAGGTTGACTATTTAGTACCCAAATTATAATTATATGTTAGAGTCTTTATGATATATAAGCTATATAAACCGCAGTCCTATA
>KK116684.1:582080-598863 GCA_000611955.2 Stegodyphus mimosarum | reverse complement strand
TGCCAAGCCATTTGTATGATTGAGATACTCTTTCTCATACGCCTGCAACTCTTGAACTAACCTTCGGAAAAGAGAAGATTCTTGAGAACCAGAACCAATAATAGTACAAGCCAAAAGTCTTTTTTTATTACCCTTAATTATTACTGTTATGACTCGTAATATAACTTAAGAAGATCTAGAAGAAATGGTAGAAAGAATCTCATTTTCATTTACGGTGTTTCCGCTGCTTTTTCTCATCAATTTGCGGAAATTTTTCAGGGAAGAAGTAAGTAATTTTTCCATCTTTGTTTCCACATATGAAACGGATAGGTGTTCACGCTTTACACCTTTTGACATAATGTTCCGATTTTAGAAACAGAAAACTACAATGCTTGCTTTGGGTTAAAGCTTGTCCCTTAGAGTATTTGTTATCTCTAAACTTAATTTTTAAAATAATTCTTGGTAAAAGAGAAGTTCAATGTTTTTACTATTTAAACTTATACTCGCATTTATTATATACTAATGGGAGAATAGATTACTAAATAATTTTAAATGCAAAATTTTTCACATCAAAGCTTTCTCCCCAGATACTTAAACAATAAGTGCTTATAAATTAAATGCATGAATATATTTTTATTTGGCTTGGGACGGATTAACAAATAATTAATATGCTCTATACGCAATGATAAAAATAGTCTAGCATTAGCTGTTGCTTTATTTGTTTAACATTATTTATATGCGGTGCAAAGTTACGATAGACTACATTTAAATTTGTCATAAAATAATTTTAAAAAGCTAAATAAAAAATTATTTAAATTTTTTCGGTCTCGAATGTTTTCTTACTATATTATTTTCTATTGTTTAAAAGCTGGCTTGTATGAAACACTTTCTTTTTAAAAGCGATGTCGTTTGCACAGTTAATCATTTGAAAGTCCACGCATTTTTGCACTTTCAAAACGTTGGAAAAATCTGAAGATTAGATTGCAAGAAATGAATTTTTCCATCATGTTCGTTGGTTTTAAAATTTAAATTTTCATAACTCGTTAAATGTGTAGAAAATTTTTTATTGCGATTCCATTTGAAATAATCTCTGTTAAGTAATACATTCTGTCTTTGCTCAGTTTTATAAAATGCATGCAAACAAATTCGTCAAATTCAGTATTGTAAAAAAATGATGTATAATTCTTTTTTCATTTATTAAAAACTTCTAATAAATCAGCTCAAAATATTTATGGTTTATATGAGAGATTTTACATCCAGGTAAGTTAAAAAGTGTTGACATATGATAGAAGTATTTTCTAAATATGTTTTGCACAAGTAATTAAGTGAAATAACCGCTCACCTACGTGTTAGGATATAAAATGCTGTTTTTAATAAATAACTGCAAAAGTCTTCATGCCGCATAATTTATGATAATATAAGGTTTGGTATGTTTCGCAATAATCAACTAATGTCAAAATTCTTAAATTCCAAATTCTGTCTAAATAATCTAAGCATAAGCGAATTTGTCGCTAAGTTTGAAACAGCTGAGCAACTCTAGAAGTGTGTAAAAAAACTTTTATTAAAACTAAGGAAGAACAGAAAGCAAACATCGCGCTTACAACTCAGCCAGCACTTATGGTGAAATAACTTAAATAACAGTAAGTTCAAATTTAAAATAAGCTAGTAATCAAGGACTGCATAACTGAGCTTAACTCGAAGTTAGCTGACAAACTAACCTACGTATATCTTCAAATATATGTAAATACAATGCAAGTCCAAAGAATACAAATCTTCTCTGAGCTAGCAACAACTAAACAATGTAGCCTCGAGAAGAAAAACATGGTCTGTATTACAGTCTAAAAACCTCAATTTAAATATAACCGAACTACGTTGCACTCTCGGGTGTAAATGGAAAGAAGAAATAACAGTAGAGGTCTAAATCATAATATTGGTTAATTAACGTAATACAAGGTTAAAATTAAATAATATTGTTACAGATTTCCCATTTATTTGGCTATTTACTTAGAATTGTAATTAAAATTGCTTTATTATTCCCGTGCAATTCAGACGATTTTTGAAGAGAAAGCTACGTCGGAAAGATAAAAATAAAAGAGTACGTGCTTTAACATTTAATAAATAAATATCTCGTAATTACTGTTGCCATACAGAAAAATCTAGAAAAATCGAGATTGTTCTAGTGATCATTAAAAAGCTTACAGAAGCTTAATTGAAAGACCTCATCTCAGTTGTAGCTGTTTAAAGCGAACTGCTGTTTGTTTACTTTAAGCTGTAGCGATTTCGCTGTGAGATAGAATTATTTTATCTGTTTTGAATTCAGTTTTGCTAAACGTTTGAGATATTGTGATATTGTGCGAATATCTCTGAAGAAATATTTGAGCATTTTGAATTATTCCTTGTGGAAAGAATAAATTTTTGTTAACTTTTTAAAGACTTGTGCATTCAATTCATAACGAACCCGTATGCACTCAACAATATTATAGATTTTATCCTTACAGTTCGGCTTTACTGTTTCAAACAACTTATTTTTAATATAAGATTTTACGTTCTATACTTTGAATTTCTGGGGAACTTATTATTAAATTAGTTATCTTGATGTAATTGGTTATTATATAATTACTACAAGTATTAAAGCGAAATCTGTGTGACAAGATCAGATTGCACATTTATTTCAGTCTTATAATTTTTAGTTTCTTAATTAATTTGTCGCAGCCTTTCTAAACTTAAATTGAAATGCCCCTGAGTTATTCGTCTATTAGCAGAAGAGTTTAGATTGCATTTTTTTCTATGCTAATCTATTACCTTTAATAACTTACAACGAATTCATGTCTGTGATTTTAAATAATTAATCTTGAAAAGCATATGGTGTCTGGACGACAAGAGTCTAAAATAAAATAATTCAACATTGTAAAATAGTTACTATATAGCCATTTACTGCTATGAACAGCATTCACATTTTTCCTCCTTGCTTACGAAATGGAAATCGATAAGTCCTTTTTCATTTTCTGTCGAGTTTTTAAATTGATTGGGAATTATTTCAAAGATATTATCTACCTTACGAATATTAATGGTCAAAAGCGGAAAAAGATTTATTGATGAAATATTTAGTTATAATAATACATCGTTTCTTCCAAAACATGGAATAATATACATTCCCATTTGACTATTTAATCTGCCACTGACGGCGTCCATAAAGAAAGTCACCAAGACCAAAATATATTGAAACTAAGCTTCAAGCGAAACTATTAGTTTTACTACATGATGAATTTTAAAATATTACAACACTAAATATTTCTTCGTGATTGTCCGGCTTATAGCTCCAGCTTAATAAGAGAATCTAATAGCATAACCGTTCAAACTTTAATTGTTTTGATGATTTGAAGAATTTTTATCAGCTATTCATGCTAAGATTAAAACTACGCAAGGTTTGTCAGGAACTATAATTTTTGGGGAATGTGTACAAATAGTGTCTACAGAAGCTTGAGTTTCGAATTCCTATTCAGAAAAGGTTTAATATTCTAAAATTAATAATAAAAGGCTTATTTGAATTATATACAATTTAACTGTACTCACAAAACAAGTTTTATTGCCATTTTTAATGCTGTGAAAACAGTTAAAGTGATATAATTTTAAAAATGTTCTCAGGACAAATTTTACATGCATTCTGTTTGAGATACAGTGTACGATATTAAAAATCTGAAATTCCTATACTAAACATTTTCTACTGTATTAATTCATTATTTCATATTTTATTTATTCTTGCAATTACGTAATTTAGAAAGTTTGTAAATGCTCTAAAATTATTTAACAGTCAAATTAATTAGTTAACAAAGTTTCCAAATGAACTAAAAATATAATAATTTATATGAGAATAGGGCAGTAATTAGGAGTCCATATTATTGGCATATTCATATAATTTGCTATATTGGACATGCATATACCTGCAGATATATCCTTTTAAAATGAACTATTAATGCTTGAATTTAATTAATTACACAGCTCATTTATGAGCATAATTTCAGTTGAAGGGGCCAGAAATACATAAAGCGTTCCTTAATATATTTTTGCACGCAAGGCAAGTAATTCCATTAAGCATGTTAATTAAAATATTGAAGTAATGTTTGCTGTGAACTCAGTCAAAGTTAAGTTAGTAATATTACTGAGGTAAAGATTAGTATATTAAAGAACTTAACAAAATGAAAGTTTTGCCAGTAGAATACTTTAATTTCAGCTTTTAAGGAATTAACATTACTTTCATTTTAATGTAGAATTCTCTGGCATAGCCAAGTTTACCTATTTAAAATATTTATAGCTAAAGTTTTGCATTAAGGAAGATTATGTTGATAAAGTATTTCAATTACGTGAAAGCTTCTTATAAATCTAATTGAGTTATATCTCAGAGTTATATATATATATATATATATATCTTCATTCTGCACAAGAAGTCGAAATTATCGGAACACTTTCAAAATCAATTTTTGCAATATATTTTAAAACCCCTTCTAAAAAAAATTTGAAAATTCTCTTTTTGTCCCATACTGAGGTTTGGAAACATATAATAAACTCCAAATATTTACCGTTCATTAGTTGGGGCGAAATTTGTGTTAAAATCAGAGTAAAATAGTAATCCCAAAGTCTTAAAAACATACACGGAAGCATTAAAAACTCATATTGTCAACAATGACTCTCAAATCCATCAAAATGCGAATGTAATTAAGTAAAAATTGCATTTTATCAACAGTTATACAAAGTTTATGCAACTCATGCAGCACTAACAGTTTCATATTTTAGGGTTCTAGGAAAGCAAATAACGCAAACTTCCCAAATACAAAGGTAAATACAATTTGAGCTCTACAAATACATATTTATGAGTCTATCCGCATTTATGAACCTCGGATAGGTAACAAACAGCAAATGCAAATAAGTTTATGTCATTTGTACAGTTCAATCTACCTTTATTTCAAATGTTCAGAGTTGTCCCCACAGAATGGGACTTGCCAGAAATGTGTTCCAGCAACATTCTGAGGAGTCTAATGATTAAGCGTGTATAATACTATTTTATTAAGTATCACTTGTGCTTAATCATAGATTTTATAAAAAGCAATTATGATACAAACTAAACCAAATAAATAATTAAAGCCTTAAAACAAAATAATGTCATTAGAGATTTTAGATTATTAAGGTACTTTTAGAACCTCAAATGCAACTTACTAATTTTCTAAAATTAGTGAGACTGCCACATAATTATAATGAATGTAAAAATGTATTACCTTATACATGTAGTAAACTAAACTCAGTGGCGTAGCAGCCTTTAGACAGCCATGGTCTGCAGTGCCCGGATATCTGCTTTCTTAATCGTGGGCCCTGGAGTGTATGAACAAGCCCTGGACAAATGGTCGGCTTGTCGCAGGACCCTCAGTGTTTACTCCCCAAACGAATTTAGTACTCATTTTATCGACCCACTCAAGGAATGAATGGCTGAGTCAGCCTTGCCTAGCCCAGGGATCGAACCCTGAACATGTGGTGTTGCTGCGCGACGCACTAGCCACTGCGCCACCGGACCTCTATAAATTTAATAAATGCAATGAATTTAAGCTAAACAATTTTTATAGATTTAAGTCAACAAACTTTGGATAACTTCAGTTGAAGAATAAATAATCAAGACCTCAAGAAACTGAATATAAAACAAGGTAAACACAAGTATTTAAAACAGGTGTTTTAAGCACAGGTATTTGAATTAAATCCTGCTCAAAATAACAGTGCCAAACGACAGTGGAAAGTACGCTACGATAATGTTCTGCCACAAAGTAGTCTCAAGTCTTGAACTGTGTTTTTATTTTAATAAAGCAACGTTTCAGTAACTAAAATTGTAAATACATATATATTACATTCTTGAAATAGAAACATGCATATTATTGAAGATTATACAGGCACCATGACTGAAAATATTTAAAATTTCATTAAGATGTTAATGTCTTTGTTATAAGAATCAATACAGTTAAAAATTTATCAATAAGAGCAAAATAAGAGAAGAAAATCAAAGTATTTTTGAAATTATCATATCAAAAAGAAATTTAAAATCAAATCAAAAAGAAATTTAAGTTTATCATATCAAAAAGAAATTTAAGTTTAGTAAATGATGAAACCTTATAGAGGTTCTAGTAGATAAATTTAATTTTTTCCCAGCAAATATTATTTTCACACTACTGATCTAAACAACGAAATAGAGTCAGAAGAAAAGACACTCTTCTCAAGTTCATGTTAAAGGTATATAATGAATAAATTTCGATTCGGAACAATTTACACGCTAGAAAAAAAAAGTCAAAAACACAGTAGCAACCAATACTTAGATATAATATTTTCATGTTACATTTCTTGTATTTACGTTTTAGTTTTCTGAATTCTGTTTCTTCAAAATAAAAAAAAGTTAACTTTTAAGCTTTTGTAAATTTGTTTATGGTTTTGATGCTATAATTTTGCACTACTACTACTCTGTCTTATAGGGACTGGACTGGATTTGCTTCTTCGCTGAGCCAACCTCTTGATGAAGACGGATTTTCCCCCCATGTTTGGATTTTGGCATTTTTTTTTGCGCCATTCATACAATGCATTTGGTTTTTTTTTATCTCCTGCATATGATCTGTTTCAAATTGAATATTGGATGGATTTTAAATGCATTATTTTAACTTATGCATCATTACCACCATTTGTTGCTGCTTTGAGTGCGCAATTAAATTAGACTTGCAACTGCCCTTTTCTATGTATTTATTCATTTATATATATAATCGTGCTTAAAACAAGGGAAAGTTTTTTTTGGCTAGTTATTAAGAGAAAGATTTCAGTTCTCGAAATTTTGAGTTCAAGCTCCAAATTAGCTACTACCTCTGTTCCTGTTAAGACGCTGTTTTGCTTTGCTCCATTCCTATTGCAACAGTATCGAAAACGTAGATGCTCTTTATATATATATATATATGTATAAATGAATAAATGCAAAGAAAAAGGCAGATGCAAATTTAATCTAACTGCGCACTCAAAGCAGCGACGGATGGTGGTAATAATACATAAGTTAAAATAATACATTTGAAATACATCCAATATTAAGTAAGTATTAAGTTATGCAGGTCATGTGACACAGAGTAATATAGAAATGATGCAATCCGGAAAAGGTACTATTATTTTTAGAACAGAAAGAGGAAATACTGAAACTAAAATTGAGGAATTAAGATACTAGTGATAAAGTGATAAATTAAATTATAATTTTGGGATTTACATATTTTGTAACTTACATTTATATATGTATATACAAATGCAAACATATACACATATATACATATGGAACGAGTTGCCCAACTTTTAAACTGTAAAACAGGTATAACTAGCCTTGGCATCGATGCCACAAGTTGTTGGTAATGACTGGAGACAGGATGTACCAAATGTCTAAGCTGCATTCACGCAAAAACGAGATTTTCGACAGTGTTTGAGTTCTGAGCTGCGGCTCCATGACATCACAAATATGCACTATCGGATTAGGATTTGGAAAGTTACATGGCCAGGACATCCGCTGTTATGTTCAGATAGTACGCAGCTTTCACGGTCTGTTCTATCACAACTAAGGACCCCAGATCTGCCCATGAGAACGTCCCCCAAACCATAATATCTCCAACACTAGCCTGTGTAAAACCTGCTGTACAAGGTGATCAACTGTTCACCTGGAAGACTGAGTACCCTGACATGACAATCGATGTGATGAATGAGAAATCGCGATTCATCCGACCAGGCAACTGTCTTCCACGTGTCCATAGTGGCCAGCCCACTGTAGGCGTAGCTGACGATGACGCGTAGTCAATAGAGGCACGCGAGGGAGGTGTCGGCTGTTCAGTTCTATATCAAACAGTGTCAGCTGAATTATGTGTTTCGAAACACTTTAACCTGCATGATATTGGGCTGTCAGCTGACCCAATGTATGAGCCCGATTTTGCTTTACCAAGCAGGACAATCTTCGACGTTCTTTTGCTTTGATGACGCGTGGAAGTCCAATACCTTGGCGTCTGCTTCTGGTTTCTCCGTTATCAGTCCACTTTACTAAAAATTACTAAAAATGATTAGAAATCATTAAATACTAACAACGGCAGATCATCAACAATGTAGTCATGTAGTTTCGGAGATACTCGTTCCGGTTCTTGGGGTTATTGCAATCTCCCATCTATAAAACGGACATAGATTAGCAGACTTTTCCATTGCTTGCAGTAATCTAAATGATTGGAAAGGTTGTTGATCTATGTAAAAATCTATGTGTTAATCTAAGTAAAGTGCGAGAATGTTTCCTTACCTTCTCCAGCAGCAGTTAAATCCCATTCCCACTTAATTACATGCCTTTTACGTCATTCAGACGACTTCATTGAAGAATATGGGCATGGCAATAATGTTTTGGCTCCTCAGAATATATACACATAATTATTTGATTAAGTTAAATTAAAACTAAGGATGTAAATCATGAATGAAATGTTGCAATTTAGTCGAGTTTATACAAAATTAGATAAAGTTAGTGGAAACCATTTCACTCATCTGAATTTAGTTGGGAAAGTAAAATCCTAAAATAGTGAATACGTGAAAATTAATGCAGTTTGGAAAAAAAACTGTATTATCACTGTCAGATTCAAACTTTCTCAAGAGTTTGAAGAATCTTACAACGATTTTACCTCTTTTTTTTTTGGTATAATCAGTTATGTTTCTGCCACTACTAACTAGCTGACACAATGGATTTTCGTATAAATTTCTTTTAACACTTAATCCCTTTTTTTGGCATTCTTTATGAATTGTTGCTTCATTGCATTTCTATTTGAATAATTAGAATTGTTTTACTTTAGTTTCAGCAAATTTGCTATGTCAAGGTGGCGTTTGAATTTTCAGAGGCATATATATTCCTAATAATTAATTTCGTTGATACAACACAAAGACATCGGATATTTATGTACAGAGTTTTTGCTTTCTTTACGAATTTCTGTTTAACTAAATTTTTATTTGAATAATTAGAATTGATTTTCTTTTGTTTTGGCAAAATAGTTATGTCGAGGTGGCATTTTTACTTTTCGGAGGTATAAAATAGTTTAAAACAATTAATTTCATTATCTTAGCTCGTTGGAATTGACCGAAACATAACTTATGTCGAAAAAACAAGTAAAATCGTTGTTAAATTCTTAAACCTCGTGAAAAATGTTGAATCTGTCAGTAATAATACAGTCCTTTTTATACGGTAGCTTTTTGTGCATTTATTATGTTTACATGCTACTTTTCTAACTTATTCCAGTTTAATGTAAAAGGTTACACTGTATTTCACTAAATGTACCGAATGTTTTATAAATTTGATTAAACTGAAACATTCTACTTCATTCATTTCCTGTTTGGTCTAAATTAAACTCAATTATTTGATTATTTGATATCAGTTTTAGCACCAGTTGGGCAGGATATTGTTTTAAAAGTCCCACTTACATCATTTTTCAATTGTTTATAGTTTATGATTATATATATATATAAACCTTAGTTTAGTAAATGATAGATGTAACTAGCTCTTCCAAGTTTCCAAATATCAACAAGTATTTTGTATTAAATGAAATGTTTAGAAGATCCGGTGTCTTTGATAGAATAATATTTATGATAAATAGGCTTGTTGTAAAGGATAATTTTTTATCTCTTTGGCGAACTGTAAAATTTTATTCATATCTCTCAATAAGCAGACACAAAATTTACATTTATTTCCAAAGGAAAGCTTACTAGATTTCAATAAAGAAAAAACAACTTTCCTCAGGAAATAACTTCAGTAGTTGAAGTGGCTGTTTTAATTTCTTAAAAAGGAAGTATTTAAGAGAATTAAAATATTTCACGAACTGCTACGTTTATTATTTGAGGTATTTGTTAATTAAGATATTAGCAGTCTGTAAACCGCCGCAAGTTAATGCTAGATTTAATTCTTTTCCCACAAAAGGAAAATAAAAAAATTGGGGTAAAGTGTTTTTTTTTTTGGCTAATGGTAGCAATTTCAGAACTATCGCCTTGGATGCAAGTTTCTAATTTATTAAAAACGTCTGTACTATTCTCAAAGAAATTTTCTTAGTTTCATTTTGAAGAAAAATAATAGGTTTTTACAACACGTCTTAGGGAGTCAATATGCTTTAGTAATATGAAATGATAACAGCATTTTTAATGTTAAAATAAAAATGAAATTAAGGAAAATTACTGAAAGGAAAGAATATTATTAAATGATAATTCTGAATTTGAGCCTGCAGGACGTTTAAAATTATTAAGCAGAAAAATACAGAGATAAAGTAAAAAGCAGAAAATACTTCAAATTACTTATAATACCTAAGAAACAGAAAAATACTGAAGAATAATTATAAATGTGTAGAGACATTAGGGTTATTTCGCAGCAGGAGACATGAAAAATAAGCAACACATTCAACGGGAATCGAACCACTGACCTCTCGTTTACGCGTCGAGCATGCAGACCACTACACCACGAAGGCATGCAAAGAAGGCGGGAGAAATACCTTATAAATGTAATAAATTCAACCCTATGCATTGCATAGTAAGTATGTAGCAAATTACATCTTATATATTGTCGTAATATAAGAATAATAAATTGAGATGTGTGTGTATGGGTGTATATGTATATAAATTCCATTTGTTTGAGCTGTGTAAAATATAGCAGCCATGCTACCCAAAATTTTACTTGTGTTCTCTACGAGTGTCAGTTTATTTAAATGTTTTATTATTTACTTTTGTTTGTTTCTGATTTTAATTCTTTATTTTTTACCATGACTTTAACTAACCCTTTGCAGTTTGCTACTTTTTAAGTTTGGAATTTCAACCAAAAAATTTGTAGGCAGGTTAAGGCCTAGAGGAGTATACAGGTAACATTTTGCAAAGATAGCACTTACCCTTTTGATTCTACGGATGTGCCCGAAGTAGGCTCACTTCGAAAAGAACGCAGAAGCGAGCACTGCTGAGAAGCGCATAACGGAGTAAAAGATTTTGCGTATGATTAAAAAATACTAGATTCTGATTACCATAGCAGATTTGACATTATCCAGGGTGCACCACAGGAGGGCTGTTAATCTCTACTCTGGCCTCAAAAAAAGTTTTTCTTGGTTATATGATGATTATATACGTATTATATTCACCTATGTAAAAAAAAGGTAAAGCTTGTTTATGTGATATTGACATTATTTACATTTCATGTTTGCACTTTCGTCGTTTTTTCCATGTTTGTAGTTTTTGAAGCAAATAACACCACATTTGAAAACGCACAACCTAGCATTGCATCTTTTTACGCGTACCAGGTATATCTACAATTAAGAAAATATAAGCTATAAAATTAAATTAAATAAAATCTACAACTCAAAACTATCAAAACATAGAGCTAACAACACTTCTTTCAACGAAAGAGAGAACGGATCTAGTGAGAAATCAAACAGCTAATTCATGAAATTACCCCTGATCTTAAAAAAAAAAAAAAAAAATAAAAAAAAAAAAAAAAAAAAAAAAAAAAAAAAAAGTTTCTTAGTTGATAACCAAACCTTCCCTCCTAGAAACAAACAAACAAACAAGAAAAAGAAAAACAGAAAATGAAACACAGATAAGCACTACCTTTCTGTTCTGAATTAGCTCACTGAAGAGAATACTGCAGTGCAACAATAATACAATTATTGGTCTGGTCCTGATGTTTCAGTGATCCCACTCTGGGGACCTCAGGTGTTCGTCGTTCGATTTTAGGCGAGATTTCAAGGTACAAATTTCAAACTAAAATTTTTAAAACTAAATTTAAAACTAAACTAAACTAATTTGAGTAAATAAATCAGCATACAACCAAGAAAATAACATAGAAATGTCTTTTCAAACAATTCTTTTATATATATTTAAAAAAAAAACCTGGAAGATTTCTTTGAAAAATAAGGGTCTTCAAAAACTAAACATGGCTAAAATGTATTTACTGGTTTGTGATGTGTTGCCATCTAGTATAAATAAAGAAGATTAAAAGAAGCCTATAGTATCCTATAAAGGCTTTAATTTTTCTCTGTGCACAGAGAGAATTTGGGGATGTCTCCAGACTGAGCGCACTGTGCGGGAAAGGGTTAAATGTTTCACGAAATTATGCTTGAAACGGTAGAAGCTTCTTAATCACCATAACTTCTTACTAAAGTGTAAACGTATAACATTGCCGCCCGCCTAGTTTCACTCAGATTCAAAAAATCAAAAATCTCTTCTAGTTCGGTTTCAAAAATTCTCCTCATTTGCAAACTGACCTTGCTTCGATCCATCATGAGAGAAAAACTTAGTTTAGTTAGTTAAACTTAAACTTCGGCACCTAAAGTTTAATTTGAGCTGTATAGATTTCCTCTGAACCTTCAAAATTCACTGCTTTTAAAAACACATTTTAGTCTAGAACTGAGAATATCATTAAACCTCATAACACTATTCTTGCATTTAAATTTCAAACCCTCCTTTCACAATCTCCCAATTTAAGTTTATCAAAAACTTTTCCCAATGAAAAAACCAAGACAATATTTAATTTTTCTACTGTTAGTTTATCAGAGAAATAAAAGCGAATTGCGATATGATTCAATATGTGATATGAAGTGATATTCCGATTATATGAAATTCCGATATGATTTAATACGTGATAGAAATTATGATATAAAATATGATTTAAACTTTTCACAAAACTTCGAATCCAAAGATTTTAAGTCCTATTAAAAAAACGTTTTTTTTCTCAATAACATTTCAGACATACAGAAAGAAATGATGTATCGTGTGTAATATGAAACTGAAAAGTAAAACTTTGAGTGCGAAATTCATTCTAACCCTGACATCCTCATTTCAAAGACCAACAAAGTTGGCCAGATGTCGTTATGGACAAAAACACTTACATGAAATGATGTCTCTAAACTCTTACACGAAAGCCCATAAATTTGGTCCCTAAAATCCCATTATCTTCGGACCTCTCAAAAATGAAAACAACGATTAGATCTTCACAAATCCTTTCGCCCCACTTAAAAAACATTTCTCATCCCAGCTGTTACTGATTGTTACTGCCCTGCCAAAAATTCATAAAACTGGTATTCTCTTCCACCTGAGTGTATCACATTTAGGAACTGCTGCCATGTACTCTTTAGCCGCACATTTTGTGTTTAGATTTCGGACTTTATTAGTTAATAAGATTTAAACCATAAAACATTTAACAAAATTTATGAAAAACGTATGTGAAGAGCATTACCCTTAGAAATTTCAACAAGAAAGGTGCACTTAAACATCTGGAAACGAGCCCTCGAGAATTTTATTTCTTTTGTATCCAAATTGTTAATTTCTCTTACTTAAAAATTCCTTTCGTAACTTTTTCTACTTCTAAATCACCCTCATATTACTCGTTTTTACATTGATAAATTATATAAATTATTATATTTAAACCTGCTGACACAAAATTTGTTTGTATTTATTTAAATAATTTTAAAATTCAGTATTGAAAAAATTTCAAGTATTTTTAAATAGTTAATTTACCAATTTTTGGTATCAATTTAATAAAACAAAATTTATTCCTATTCAGTTTTACCCTTAATTTACACAACGGACAACTCAACTCGACTTTCTCTTAACAGAATTCTCAACAGCTATCAACTACTCAACTAGATACTTTTCTTAACACGGTTGTTAGTAATTTTAAATATACCCATGGAGACGTTAATACTTAATTCAGGATACAATGATCTTTCAATTCCTTTTAATTTTTCGTTCAGTTTAATTTATTTGAACTAACTGAGTCGATTTTTTTATGAATTTATGTACCAGTATTATGTCCCAGTACTAGACCTGAATCCTATACAGCATGCGTGGGACATACTAGGATGACGAATAGCCTCTCCTTGACTAGTGTTCTCTGAATGTCTCTGAATGAATTCTCTGAATGCCAATTAATAATGTAACTAATTTAAATTAGTTGCGTTATTAATCGTTTATTTTTGTTTTTTAATTTTCATCTAAATTCATTTTTATATCTTACCTTGTCATACATTTTAGCCTAAAGCTTTTAGCAGTAATTCTTTCTTCTTTTCTCAGAACAGATTTTTATTTTATTAATTTTATTACAATCTTTATTAATAATTGTTTTTTACAAAAGCATCTCCTGGAAAATACTGATTTATTTCTTAAATTACATTGATTCAACATTCGCTGCTCCGTTAGCGATGGACATAGTTTTGAAAGTCCTTTTACCAGGTTATTGTTTTGTAAAAAAATATGTATTACAAACTAGTATATCTGTGCAATTTATATGCATAATTTACTCTTTATTACATTTCGAATCTTAATACAAAAAATCTTGTAATCCCAATGTAATCTTTAATATCAGCTCTATCTATTTAGCAATATGTACCTTTTCCAGAGTGTTCTACCGACCCTTTTTTTCCAATTAATATTAGTACTCGTAATGTAGTTGAATATGACATCAAAAATCGCAGATTTAGAAACTAAATAGTTCTGTTAATATTTGTCCTGCAGGAGTCAAATATTTTGCATTTTAGTTTTTATAACGAATAGCGATTTACAATTTCAAAATGAAAATACTAAAAATTGCCTTTCTGACAAATTATGTCTTTGAACTATTGAATCCTCCGGTAAGTTCTGCAGCTTTTCAAATCAAAGCGCATTTTTTTCTAATTATTTTGTTCCCGTTGATAATGAATAATCTTAATTGAAGCAAACAATTAAATGTGGTGTTTTCTGTTCATGCTATGGCATGTACTGTTTTATAATTTTTTCCAGTGCAGTGCAAAGAATAGAGGACGCAGAAGTTCTATTTAATCATGTTATGCTCTTTTCTTTTCTAAAAAAAGAAAAATCCTAGTCAGACTGCTTGTAAAGCTCGTGCTTCACCTGGAAAAAGTGCTGTTTTTGAAGATATAGTTTGAAGTCGGTGTGAGAAGCTTAAGTGTCTAAATTTCAATTTTGAAAATGATATCCGCTCTAGATAACCATCCAGTGTAAACAAGGACCTATGAAAAGGAGCCATCGTCGAAAATCCACTTTAACAGTTCAGGAACTATGACACATTCTACATATTCCAGAAGATACGGCACATGAATATTTGAAGATGATTTGGTACATAAACTGCTCCGAGAAATAGGTAACCCATACGTTAACAGAGCAGAATATGCTTGCTCGAATTTTGGCGTACTCATATTACGAGAAAATGATCACAGAGTAAGCTAGGTGAACTTGGTTTAGTATCATTAAGAATGGTTTGTCTCCCAATAAAGTAATGCTTTGTGTATGATGGGACAATACAGTAACTGCGAACTAAGAATTGTTATCACCAAATTAGAATTAAATGTGGAAAAAATACGATTTCGAAATGGCAGTTCTAAAAGCAAAAATCGAAGCAAAGTGCTCAGAAAAGACCAATTTTCAACATGAGCTAATTAAACATACATAACTGGCATATTAAATATTTCAAAAAAATGTTACCTAATCCAAAAGTGACGGTTTAGTTAAGTTTCGTTGATTATGGCAAAGCACACTAGGGCTATCTGCCAAAGGTAAGGGATGCTTTCGTGAAGGAATTTAGAAAGGAAACTGGCTCGCATGCACTTTACACATGGGAAAAAACACGAAAACGGCCATGCAGCCAGACCATTTGCCTAAATTTGAACCCAGGTCGGAACCCAGAGATTTTACCGGTCGGTCGCTGCTGGTCCCAAATTCCGACGGAAGTGACCTAATCCATAAATATGATAGTTCTAATAAATAGCTGGTTAATAGTTTTCAAAGTGAGAAGCTCGCTGGAATATGTAGCGATTAGCTTACTGCAAGGTTTACAAGGGGATTTATAAAAATACATATTACAATAGCAATATAAATAGAAACAGTAATTAAAGCAAATATCATACACGCAAATATGTTTTAACTTCTTTTATAGCATTAGAAGCCTTGTCTTCGGTGCAGTCGTTAAAAGCTAATTATGATGCTTTCTTTATCAATGCCTAGCCATGGTTAGTCATGCTTGCGCTAGGATAGGAATTTTACTTTTTTAAATCAACAAGAATGTGACCAGTATATCTTTTCTTCAAACATCAAAAACAGAATTTTCCATAATATTTTCTCATAACTAAAACGAAAGCATTTCAACGTCAGTTATACTCAGTTTAATAGTATCTTGAAATGTTTTTAAATAAAAACTTGAATTTGAAAGATTCTAAAGAATGAGTACTACATATGCATAACACTGATCACATTTGTAGCTGTTTACTATTGTGTACAAACAAGTAATTAAACATTTAAATTGCTTCAGTCCCCACTATCCATTTATTGAATATTATATACATTATTCATACCTAAGCAAGCTAATAGTATCATTGCATCATGATTACTCAGCTGTGTTTGCATTCCTTATTACCTGATCAGCTTCTGCTAACCATTACGGTAGCATCTGGCTTATTCTACCAACTCTCTTTAAAGTGTTTTGTAAACATATATAATTTTCGTGAGTTCTAAGTCATTGTTATTAATCCACTGCTTTAGCGAAATACGATTTCAGGATTCTAATCACGTATAATTGCTTCATGTTAATATCAGCTTTAATGCATCAACAAATCAAGGTCTAAAACCAGGGTTTTCCAAAGGACTTTAATGAGAAATGTGGTGCTATGAGCTAAGAATGCTTCAGAATATAGGTTATTGTATTCGACCTTCGGATATGTGCAACATGCGCATATCCGACCCATTGTCTTTCTTTAAACACACACACACACATATATAT
>KK116684.1:486371-582050 GCA_000611955.2 Stegodyphus mimosarum | reverse complement strand
ATATGTGAAATTAAATACATGAGAGAATTACTTAAGGATTGTAAGAACCATGATCCCCTACCTATTTCCATTTTTATGAACTTGCAAATTTTATAATATACATTTGGAACAGACATAATAAAATAAATAGTTTAAAAATACAAAAACAGTGAAAACCAAGGTTAATCGTTTTTATTTAAAACTCCAAAATGAACTTGTCAAGGGAAAAGTGTTCTGAAGCTTAAAAAAAATTCAATTAACTGAACAACAAAACGAGTTTCATTCCGATCAACTCCCTGAGACTTCTGTCATCAATTAGCACAAAGGTTTTTAATTCTAAAAAAATATATACACAATTCTTCAATAAACCTATACACATTTCAGGCTCTCATTGAATTGGTCTCTTTTCCCTACCCGTTTTTGTTGTTCGAACCCAAATAGAAACAAATTATACGAGGAAAACATACATGTAATGCCGAAATAAAACATTTAAAATCAAGGGAAAAAGATTGTACTAATTGCGATCGAAGGAAATATTTGTAATAATAATAATATATCCTATATTTCATTTTCCATATTAGATGGTATAAATTTTGCAGCACGAAGCGTAGATTTTTCTACTAGTTTTTCTAGTTTGTTTTCTCTCAACAACGAATAGAAAATCTGTCAACTTTTTCAATATATATATATAGAGAGAGAGGGTGTTTCAGCAATTAGATTACAAATTTTCAGAAACGACAGAGTATGCCTAGACGACAGAAAACCACATAGCAGTGCATGGTCGGAAACGTTTTCCTGACGCCGTAGTGATCATACGAAACACAAGAAAGAACGGACAGGAGCAGGTTGAAAAACCTGTTTATTTTGCTCAGTGCAGCTAAAATGATGGAAATGTTAAATTTTTGCGTATGTTAACAGCCTCGGTGTGCGTCTCTACCTGAATGTGGCGTATCTTTAACATTAAATAAGGAGGAGTTGTCCGGTGCATTGGCCAGTAAGATCGCTACACCTTACTTGCATTGACTACTTTGTGGATACAAGAAGTAATTTGTATGCACCTTACTTGCATTGACTACTTTAGGGATACAAGAAGTACATGTTCCTGAGTAATTGTAACCTCCGTAGTGATTACTCAGGAACAAGTTGCAAGAATCGTGGCAGATGCTGGGGAAGTTCAGGGCAGGATAGATATTTTCCAGAACATATCTTCCATGGGCCGGTGATGTGAGTTTTTCATCACGGTCCGGGGTGGGTTGTAAGTTCGATGTCGCAAATTTTAATTCTTTCTTTGATGATAATTGTTGTCGGTTTTTGTTTACATTTCTTGGTTTCTGCTATACTAAGTATAATAAACCTGTTTACTCAAGCTGTTCGTGTCTTTCGTTTCTTGCGTTTTGTGTCTGCCATCTTCCAGGTGTACTTTCATCTTTCCTTAAAGTTTGTAAACGAATTGCTGAAACACCTATATAAACACATATGTCATATTAATATGACCACCTGTCAAAAGCTAGAATAAATACCTTTCACAGAGCGGACCTCCGCGAGCCGGGCAGGAAGAGAGTCAGTTAAGTTCTTGAAGGTTTTCGCTGCGATCTGGAGCTATGCCGACACCAGTGCAGTGGCCAGCTGCGCTAGGTGACGTGGTTGATAATCCATGGCTCGAACAATCGAACAGTAAATTTTAACAAGTAAGATACACGGAGATACAGAGATTTTTTAACGATATGTTAATCAATTAACTGCCTGTAAAATCAGCCATTTGGATGTATTTTCAAAGTTGAAAATGTACGAGGAACTCGAGATTACAATCAATACTTAGAAAAATACTTTTCCTCTGTCGTCTAGAAAGGCTAATGCCATGCATCATTTCGATGAATTGTAGGTTTGCAATTAAAATGAAGTTTCTCTCACACTAGTAATGCTCTGAATGCAAATATGTTTTAATTTGCTCTTGACTTCAGCTACATATCACTGGAAAAATTGGATGACCTTAAAATTACGTCCAAAAAAGGGGAATTTCGGGTATTTGATACATTTTTTATTTATTGAATCTTCCACGAATTACTTCCCCTAACCTCGAAGTACTTGATAAGTGTTGAAAGATGAATTTCTAATTTGCAATTCTCTGTTAATTAAATATTACATTTCCAGTTTTGATGATTTTACTGTCGTGTACTGAGCAACTGTCGTGCAATTAAAAAAGCACGGCTTTTAGCTGTTAGCTTTAATCATAAGTAAATATGTTAGGATTTAAAACTTTTCTTAAGAAAAAGAATTTGGAGTAAACAAATGGACATATTATTCTGTCTCTGTAGCTACTTGCATTGCTCTGAAGGTTGGTACGACGATGATGTAAATGAAAAATATTTCAGGACCACGGGGTAATAATTTAATACGGGGGAAAATTTACGCTGCGTTCAATATATTTACATATAATAAGTCCAAGCACCGGAATACATTAGAAAATATTTCGCGTACAGTTAAATAAGTATTTACGCTTAATTTATTTATTTATATGCAATAAACGTCCTGAAAAGGGCCCTATAAATTTATCAATTAATAAATTGCGAATTATTTCTATTCTGAATATTAAATTAAATTACTTTTGTTCTCATAAAAACCTCTTTTTCGTTTATGATCATATCCCTGTGCGAATTTTACATTTACCTTAAAAGCGTGAGTAAACGCATTTGTTATATAAATGTAAAATTATTTAACTTACAGATGTAATTGCCGTTTTGACCATTTACTTCAAAACAGTAAATATCATGGTTAGAATCTTATATTTATTATATGTCAGTTTCCTTAAGTTTCGCAGAATCTTTTTTTTTTTATTTCTAAACTGCCGTCGTAAGATTCTACGATATTTTTTCTTTCTACAGGTTCGTGGACTTGAAAAAATTGATGATAAGTCTTGATGAAAAATCAAAACGCAATTTATTCGCAAGTAAGCACAATTACAGATGATATTTCAAAGACTCGTTTACACTAGTCGAAAAATTCCGACAAACACTCTGAAACACTTAGCAATACAGCCTTCAATTTATAACGCTGAAGACTGCTTCATGGCGAAGCAGTAAGTTACAGCTCCGGACTCGATCAATAGCTCTCAAGCTAATTTCTGAACTCAAGACACACGATTTTTCTCCGCGAACAGGCAGAATATTTATGGCTTTTGACATGTCTTCGAGAACACTTTCGTGAAAACCGGTAAGAATTCGTTCTAGAATGTTCTCGCTCCGTCTATGGCATATCGCCAATTTTGTTGCCAAATATTGCCAAATAAGCGATTTCTCTCCAAATCTGGCAAAGCTGTCTTTCCCTGACACCTTCTGGCAAACCTTTGCGAGGAAGTTATCCCACCACAGCAAGGCAATTCGCAACAATACGTTAGTTAAATAAAGTAAAGAAATGTGCATTTGTTCACTAAAACTCAATCTTAAGAATTAGTTTTCCTAAAAAAGGAGTGAAATTTTAAATATCTTAAATCTTCAGTAGCGCAGTATCTATTACGTTTACCTATTAATTTATTGTGTTTCTACGTTAGAGGTATTAACGAAAAAAATTTGAATAAAAGTCCCATGTTCCCCAACAACATGTGCGTAAGGGAGATATATTCATAATTTGCTTCACAGAATTTCAAAAATGTTTTTGCGAGATAAATCAAAATTTGTTTCAGTTAAAGAATATATATTATTTACAATATTTCACTCAAATTAATGATCTCCTGATCCCTTTAACATGTTAAGTTTCTTTAAATAATGTTAACTGAATTGAACGTGAGTTCATTGGCAATAGTCTATTCAAACGCAGAATAAATATTTTCAGAAAATTTTAAAATTTCTACACAATTAAATATATGTTTAACGACTGATAATAACTGTACGATCAAATTGAAGAAATGAATCAAGCAAAGCTATTCCCGAAATATGAAAGCTTGCATAACGTGGTTACTTTTCAAAGCAAATTATATAAAATTGTTAATTCTTAGGCAAAATCTCTAATTAATGGGAAGGAATAAGGTGTATTTCATAATACGAAAATTCTATAAATATTATCCAGCCTTATTCAATCAAAGCCACTATCAAAACTAAATCGTTAATTAAAATATAGAGGAACGTTGCAGAATTAACTAGTTTTCGAAAGCTCAGTACACGACAGTAAAATCATCAAAACTGGAAATGTAATATTTAATTAACAGAGAATTGTAAATGACGGTAGCAAATATCTTTATGGAAGACGGAAAACTAGAAATTACAAAGATGAAAATAATTATTAACTTGTATAAATTTCGCGTCGCAACTGGGCAATTAACAAATTGATGTTTACAGTTTAAATCAAACAAACAAAAAACAACTTAGCATAACAAGACTTGTAATTACTCCGGATCTTCACATAAAACTTCACAACGATTGCCTATGCTTTCCGCGTGGTGATCAATCTATCAATCTTTGCAAATTCTAACAATGGCCATTCCTTCATTATCGTGTTTTTCAATAGTCTTAGAACAGCTGAAAGAAATACTTGAGAGAACCTACACGTCCGAGGGCTTCTCAAGTATTTGTGCTGGGATTAAGGTAGGGAGATTACGGCGAGTATCCCATACAAAAAACTATTCTACAACACCCTTACTTTGCGGCCTGAAAGTTAGGCACTCGTTAGCGAGATTGAAGGGATGGGACGAGCATTATCGACCATAAGAGGGCAATCAGGACCAAGTTCTGCAGCCCCGAGTCTACCAGTGGGGTGTAAGAATTTCATACCGACGCCGTAGCCTTCGTTAAAAATGTCTTTAAAGATACACAAATCAGTGCTATTTCCCACTGAGATTCTAGCCCCTTCATGGTGCTGCCAAATGTCGATGTATGATGTTCAATCCTGATGGGCCTGATTACATGTACCTTGTTCTTTTCAGACCCTTACGTACGGCTGATTCCCATCTGAGACAGTGAAACTGAAATGTTGATGACATTAACAGTGTTTTTCTTGGTTCGGTGGTAATTGAAGTACAAATCCTTGATTCTTGAATGGACAGTTGCTTAATGTGAAGCCTTTTGCGCATAATACTCGCATATATTGCCTTGTATAAGACAAGAAGGTTGTGAACATTGAATATGCAATATATAATGTAAATATTGCAGATGCATATTGAAATAATATGTTGCAGCCGTGGATGCAACAGCTATGGATATCGATTGTGGATTCCTCTTTGCTGCTACAGCAGTACACGGATTTTGAAAGTTGGCAACCCTTGATCTATTCAGCACAAGTCTCCGGCACACTCTTTGATCTGTTTGCAATAATTTTCACATTCGAGAAATTACCGAAATATATACACCAAAGAAAGAAGTGACATCTTTGATTGACTGTCTTGCTTCAATGCTTTCGAAAGCCCGCCAGCGCTTAATATCCCCCATTCAACTTCATTCAGTCACAGAAGCAAGAATGTCATCAAAATTTATCCTACGAAACTTACAAACACAAAGAATGCTGGGGCTTTCAGCGACTACCTAATTAGCATAGATTTGGACAATCGATCATAATTGGCTTTATCATGCGATATTTGTATACTCCCATCTCCATTCTCAAGGATTTTCAGCAACTAATTTTCAAGCAATTTAAATTCGCAATTTTGCGAATTTAAATTGCTTGTTTAACTTTTAAGAAACCAGTGTATAATCGACTACTGATAAAGAAACATGAAATGAATATCTAATTTGTTTCATAAAACTGAATCTGCTCAAAGGAAATGAAATCGTAGCTACAGGTTTCAAAAATAAATTGTGGTGGAGTAGCTTTCTCAAAATAGCCTCTGCTGCGTTTTACATTTTGTGGACTAATAATGTTTTAGGTATTGACGCCTTGTTGTATAAAACTTTGTTATAGGATTTCAACTTCGAAGGGAAGATGAAAAACAGCAAAATTAAAATAAAGGAAAGAATGTTAAAGACGTGAACAATTATTATAATAAAGACCGACAAAAAGCTGGAAGTTAAATTACTTCAAATTTAAAGACTAGGCTGCTGGAAGCAAACTAATACAGGTCGATAGTAAAATAAATTGTGAATCAGATTAGGAAAAAGTGAAACGTGAAATGCGGAAATGAAATAGTAAAGAAAAAATGATAAACTTTTGATATTCTTTTAACATTGTATTAATTTTGCATTTAGCTGATTAATCACCATTCGACAAGGTTTGGCTTAAATTTAAAACAAGACTTACAGGATAGTTCTATAGTTTTGATCTATTAGCCAAAGTTCAAGTATTCTTATAATCTGATTAATAAGACTGATGGTTATTACAGAAACCTCTTCAGTCGTAATGGTCAAATTGTCTTCTGTCTAACTGTTTAGGTGTAAACAGTTTTTTTTATCGTTTTTAAAGAACCCTTAATAATTTTACAGCGGTATTTATTATCCAATCAAATACACTGAGAACTAAAACTAACTCATTCTGAATTATGTTTCTTGCTGAACACAACATACTTCCATTCTATTTCAGAGTCCAACTAGACTTCTGTTCGTGGCCGCAAATGTCAATAAAATAAAAATGAATATTTAAATATCCTACTACTATGAGCTTTTTCGTGTGTGTATAAGAGAATAAATTGGGCTTTTTAACACGATAATATTGGTTTTTCGTATGATTATATTTAAATGATATTTTAACGCGAGAATATTGGTTTTTCGCATATGATTATAAAGCTGTTCTACGCTGTTCTACATTTTGACAGACTTCTGTGCAAAATTCTACTATTCTATATTTTAACCGAAAGTTTTTATACCATACGTACATATCGAACAAAATTCTAACTTTATTTTGCAACAATCTCTTAAGTGCCAGTTTTTATTTGTGTATGTAGACAGGTAAAAATATTATCTCTTAATAATAAAATGTTCTTACTTGCGTCATTTAAATAATGAATCGCTACCATATGACTCTTGTATAAAGCTTATGGCCCTGACACTTATATCGTGCCTTTGTTAATAACTTCAAACTTGGGAATCGAAACTTTTATCAACCCAGAGATTTACAGTTGAATGAAAACCAAAATCACTTCGAACTAAATATTCATATAGAAGACTTTCCTTTCACTCTATGCTCCTTTGCGTAGCGTCCCTGCTTTTCTTACTACAACATCATAAAATTGCTTCCGGAATGGGTGAACTTACTGAGCCAGTTTGGTATCCGCCGATAACATCGCGGACGAAAACGTTGCTAAGAAAACAACGCAAGGCGAAAACGTAGTGGGAGAAAAAAAAGCAAAGAGAAAACATCACACTTCTAAAACATCGTGGTACAATACATTGTCGTCGAAAATAAAGCTGTTCAAAACCTTCACAGTTTAAAAAATAAAGTAAATACAAATCATCGCATGTGTTAAGTACTAAAGTCGCGGCACCAGATGTTCTGTGACAATTTTCACGTCACCAAATGTTGTGGTACCAAATGTTAAATACTAACTGTTACAATAATTAGCCTACAATAATATCAAAAACCAAATTCTTATTGCGTTGTGTTTACTAACCCGAACAACCCCTAAGACCAAGTAGGAGTACTGGTGTTAAGAAAAACATTCACACAAGTCATCATAAGAAAAACTCTGAATCAAATATATATATATAACCAAGGATATTTATTGCAGCATTAAAGGTAAGACACTCAATCTTTCAACTTAAATTTCTAGATCTATGGTGTGTTCAAGTGACAACTATTTAAAATAATGCATTTAGAATTATACTATATATTGCTAATTTCAAATATGCACCGAGATGAATTAATCAAAAATTTACACCGTAAAAATTAATATTAACTTTTCATATGCAGTTATCAAACTCTGCTGGCCAGCATAAAAATACACAGGAATTTAATGAATCACCGAGCATGGTGTCTTTACCAATATTGATAGAGATTACTTAGTTCAAGAAATTTCTTAATTTGCTCAGGTAAAAATTACATACATAAATTTAGCAAATCCCTTAGGCAGTTAGAAAATATTACATATTCAAGTAGACCCGTTGGAGAAAAATGATTACATTTATTCCTACATTCAATTACTCAATTAAAGGTAAAGTAGAATTTAAATTTTAAATTGTTCCTTAATTTGCAAAAGTTAAAGTTAATTCTCAACCAAAAATAGTAACAACTTAAAGTAAAAAGGTAAAATTTAGATAAGTTAACAAATTTAATATCCTGTCTTAATTCATTATATATAAATTTTAATTACATTCCAAGTTAAAGTTAAAAGTCCTAAATAGATTAATAGTGCAGCAGTTGCTTAAATACACAGCCTGGATTTAAGATCCAGCAGAAAACCTTTGACTAAAAGTTAAATAGAATTTAATTGGAAATCAAATACACATACAATTACTCCTTACCTTAAGAATTCATTACAGGAAAATTTTTCTTCAATTAATCAAATCTCATAAAAATTTTAATTAGCCATATTACTTAGGAAACATGTTCACGGAATTTATGTTGCAAGCTGTACTAAATTTCAGGTGAAATTAACAATCAAAAGGTTGAACTCACTTGAAGGGAAGAATTTTAAAACGTATTAAGCCTTGCTAGTTTATTAGATGGAACAATCTCCAGACGAGCAGCCGTTTGAAGTTGAAACTAAGATGCTCTCCTTTGGGCATGATTCCAACCCGCACAGAGATGATGTTAGCAATCCTGAAGGATGTAGGAAAATGAAATAAGGCATCGATGTTTCGAAGCGAGAAAGATGAAAACTGGACCCATAACCCGATGTGAAGAAGGTGGAGTCTTGAAATTCACTGGACTAGACCCATTCTGGAAAGTTGATGGTAGTACTCGGATCTAAGTGACCGATAAGGCAGGAGCCGGATAGCGGGATTCAAGTTGCAACCACTATGGTGTTAACTCCTTGATTCGATGGAAAAAAAAAACACCATTCTCGACTCCTTTACGGGGATGGTAAAGTGCGGAGGAGTATATAAGTGATCTTTAGATGTACATCTTTATCTTATTTCCCATCTCCGGCTCTCCCAGAGGAAGAAAAAATAACGTGCTTCTACAGCTGCGAATCCAAGGCAAAAAAAAAAGGCTGAGCATGGCCCTGCATGACGATTTCAATCGTCCAGGATCCACAATTTTCTAAAATCACCAAATCTGGTGAATTAGTATGCAAATCTCGCCAAACACAAAACAGTGCTGCGAAAACTTAGTTTTTCCTTCTTCACACCAAAAAAAATTCCACCCTCGCCACCCCCTTCGCCAACAAGGAGGGGTGAGGGAAAGAATGCGACAAACCTACCACGCAACCGGACCCAGTACATGACCTTGACGAAAAAATGCTCAAAAACGACTCCTATAGCAGAATAAATTTCCAGACGCGAAATTCAACAATTTTAGCAATCAAATGGGCATAATTCTCCAACGGGGCAACGTACAGTCATGAAAGTTTGTTCATAAGAAGGGCAAATCTTTTCTCCCTAAGAGGTATAAATTTCATCCATGTGAATAAAAAGGAAGTATTTTTAAATTTCAAATATTACGCAGAAAGCAACCGATTTCCCATTGTCTCTTTTCCCGAAAGCTAATACTGTCGAACGCGTAACGTAAGAATGAGAACTCTGTCTAACTCGCACAAGAATAATTGACTCAACAACACAAGCAATACAATTCGTGAAGAAAAATTTAGAATAAGCATAAATTAATGTATATAATTTACTCACTCAATAATTAATTAACAAATAACTGCAATTAACCACACATCAATCCATAACTCTAAACCAACCAAAAATCACTACATAACACATGACGATATCATCGCAACATGTAAACATCACATTTATTGAAAAGCTGTAATATTTTTTAGAGATGAACTGCGTTTTTCAATCTTTAGTGATTGTTCAATGATTGTAAAAATTCGCATAATGATTTGCGAGCGCAAGATGGAAAGAAGGGTAATTTTTACTTTCATATTTCTTATTAACTAATAAATATTTGCTGAAAATGTAAAATGCAAACTTAAGCATGGGAAATTAACGCAACTTATATCACTTAATTTTAAACTGACATAGTTAACTAACAAACGCCATTAAGAAATAATTTTTTATACAGTTTTACTGGCAATTTTTCACGAAAAGTATAATCTAAAAAAGAATAGAAAAAGGAAGATAAGTAACTGCACGAACTTATCTATAAAAATTTTAAGTTAATTATAATATTATTTTCTTCACTTTTGTTAATCAGATACTCTTATATTGAAAATTATTTCTTGTTTTGTTTAAATCTCTTGTTTCTTAAAATGTTATTAGTTAATAAAAAATATGAAAGTAAAAATTATCCTTCTTTCCACCTTGCTCTCATAAATCATTATGCGAATACCTATTAACAATTATTAAAGCCTGAAAATTGCATGTCTGCGATGTTATCGTCATGCGATGATTTGGAGTCACTTTATTTTTTACCACGATATTTTCGACGACGATATTTTTAAACTGCAATGTTCTTGAACCGCTTTATTTTCGACGATGATATTTTGCACTACTATGTTTTAAAACTGCGATGTTTTCTCTTTGCTTTATTTCTTCCCACGATGTTTTGTACCACGACGTAGCCTTGCGGTGCTTTCGTCTGCGATGGTTTTGCGGCGATATTTTCGGCTGTAACCGCCAGTTTATATATGATACCTCAAGAATACTCATTTGCAAAAAGCATTAGATATTTCAAAAAATAAATGAATTAATCTATTAGCCGTGCTTGCAATTATCTCGTTCGTCTCTAAAAGTATTATAACTTTTCAATAAATGTGATGTTTATATATTGATACACGAAGATAATAGCATTCATCAAGGTCGACTGAACAGATTTTATTTTTTAAGAAGGGCTTTTTTAACATGAATTGCAAAATGCTATGCGCGCGTCGTAGTTTGATCGCCTACTTACCTATATAATTTCCTGCTTTTGATAACCTGTGGCGTTTTTGTATTATTATGGCAATATGGTTGATGAAAGAGTGGTAAGCGATGACATATTGGCAGAAATTCAAGGTGTCCAAGTTCAGATATTGGTGCAAAATGATTTAGTTTCATTTCACTTCTATCTCTATTGATTAGTAATAAGTTTTGGTTAAGAAGATTGAACTCATTATTTTTTGAAACGTTAGATAAACATCTGGGTGATTTTTAAATGACCGAATTCAGATTATTTTAATGTTAGCAATTACTGTTTCTATGAAAGAAAGTGCAAATACACAAATAAAAATGAACAGTTAAAAGACTATTGCAAATTAAAGCAAGAAACTGAATTTATGGAATTTTTATCTTACATACACACGATTTTAATGACAAATGCACACCACACGCTTATATTTTAATGATGAATAGTATTTCTACATGTCATTACAATTTTTATTGAAGTTTATAAAACCACAGTTCCAAAATACACTGTTTACTTTTCATCAAAGGCACGTCTTCAAATAACGCATAAAAACTGGTTTAGATTTTTCGTTTGATTTCGTTTCTGTAAAAATTCGAAATGTGTGTGTAATGAAATTATATTGATTACAAAATTTAACAGATTATGTATATGGAAAAAATTGGTCTAACTTATTCAGAGTGTTCTTAAAAACGCTTTTCCCTAGGTCAGTTTTGCATATTACACAATACATTTTTGTTTTCCTGAATGATGTTTTAGTAGAATAGTGAACAGTTACTACTCGAAATAGTTTCCATCTATAAAACTTACTTTTTATGTCTTTATCAAAAGGTAATATTCGACCAGCTTTATAATTATCTAAACGCTTATCTTACATGATTCATTGCTTTAACTAAAGTAGGATTCTAAGGCAAGCTGTTTCAAAGGAACATGATTTAGACATTAATATACGACCAAGTGATTATATTCTTATTTAATCTGAATTATTGCCGAAATTTAAATAGAAAATAGTTTTGACTTACCTTGTATGAATATATTCATTTCCAACCGTTAACATATATTAAGAGATGTATATGTTCCGATTTCGGAAACTAATTGCACGTAGAATTTAAAAATTCCGATTTTGGAAAGTAATTATGTAATGTAGTTTTGAAAATCGAAATTCTTTATTCCCGTTACGTTATTGAGATGACCTCATATCACTGCACAAATATAATTAACAATTATTTTCTAAAGAAACATAAGTAAAAATTAAAACTATAGTGCATAATTATGTGATTCGCTGAAAAACAACGCAAATGCTGCTTCCAGGTACTTTACTACCTTACACATAGCAAATACAGTTTTAAAACATAAACTTTAAAGACATCAGAATAATTTGATACATATAATTATGCATATATGGCCCATTACAATATTTCATGTATTCGTTAAAATAAGTTAAAAATAAGCTTTTATTTTGAGATATAACTTTATTTCCCATATAAAAATATATTCATTCGCTACTACACGCCTTGTTAAAGAATGCGGTAACAAGGCAAGGTAATTTCGGAATAAATTTCTAGAGCCACTATTATGATTTAACCTTATAAAATGCACTTCTGCCAAAATACGCTAACCAAAAAGTTAAGTACATCTTAAGTAAATATATTTATAAGAACCTGGAATAAAATATTATACTTCTTAAATTTATGTTTCAAATATGCGATTATTTTAAACTTTTGACCTCTTATACATGAATCGCAGCAGAATTTATTTCCGTCACTCATCAGATAGCGAGTAGCATAGCATTAAAAGATATTAATTTATCGTCAAAATCTAATTCAATGGCAAACTGTTAAAGTTTTCGGGAAAAGATTGGCATCGAAATTGTTTACGACAGGATATTTGAGAACGGCAGTCATTTAAAATAAATTAATATGCGTGCTTAGATCGTAAAATTAATAAATTTCATTAAATGCTAAATTTATAGCTGAAGAATATGAAGGCATGCCAATCAACGTTGTTGAGCACTTTTCTAAATTAATATTTAGTTGAATGAAGCTTCAGGGGCAATGCTATTTACCTATCTTTACAAAAAGTCAGGATCTTATGCGAAGACAAAAACTTCTAGAAGGAAACTAAACGAAAATTTTAAAGTAATCATTTCTAATTAAAAATGAAAAAAGTAAATTGTCCGTCGTAATATTTAATTGAGCTGAAAATTATCATCTTGGAAAAATCGCGTAAATTTTCTGTAACCTGAATAATAAAATTCCGTAAAAAGTAAGTACAAATTTATTAACGTGTAAAATATACGAATTCCAAATTATTTATTGAAAGCTTACAATTGCAGAGAGAGTTTCCCATAACATTTAGCTAGACCTTCTATTATGTAAAACATTTTCTTCTTTTAGTAAAATATTTGGTAATTTGTTAGATTAATATTTGTGAAAAATTGTCGAACTCACCGCATCATGCATTCATAATTTCTCCGGAATTCGAATTCGGTTCCAACAACGATCCAGCTCACTTTTATTAACCAACATGTCTACCAGGAAGCCGCCGAAATAAAGGACTTCATATTTTTTTACAGTTGTGGATAAGTTACGAAAATTCTTTCTGATACTCCATTATGCCTCTCGAAATTAAAACAGAGTAGTTCTGACATCAATTACTATTTTGCAGATCTAGTGTCTGTATGTTTACTAATTACCTTTATTTTAACTTTTAAATAAATTTAACAAACACTATTTACTACGTGCTTTCAAAGGAACATGGATGTGCATTGTAAATGTAGGGATTTTTTAACTATAACTTTTCGGCGCAGCGGAATTATCCGTTTTTAGGTTTTGATTACATTCTTTGGCCTCTCAATCTACCAATTTTCTAAAGAAGCTTTTTTACTGCCTAGGATGGAAAGGCTGAAATCTAATTTCAGAATAATCACCGAATGGTGGAGTATCTCGTTGTACTCATTGTACTCGTCTGCTTGGCATAAATGCCACACTGAATTATTCTAAACATCATGAACGTTGAGTAATAATTTCCTCTAAATTAGACCTAAAAAATTCTAGCATCCGCATAAAATAAAAACGGATTCTTATTTAAGTCCATAACATCTTGTGCTTTATAATCACCTATCCCTGCTGAAGCAGCTTACCACAGTGGGGTATAAGAAACTACACTCATGTCCATAAATTAAGGATAATTCGGAGTCACGCGGAAATCGAACTCTAAAATAAATATATCACCTGTAAAATCACTACACACATCTTCAAGAATCATATGCAAGTTTCAGGAAGTAACCAGATGATACCGATGGTACGTCACAATGACGAGAGCGTAAGAAAGTGATATATAAGGAATGCAGGCAAAGACGTTAAATTGTTCGCAGGCGCTGTATAAGCCTTTCAGTGCAATAATCGAATAGTTATGACACAAAGGACGCATTTGGATGATTTTTTACGTGGTAGAATTATTGGCCGTCTGGAATGTGGGTGTACCCAACTGGAAGTATCAGACGAACTTGGAATTGCCCAGAGCCTCATCTCCAGGCTTTGCAACAATTCCAAGATGATGGTAATGTGAGTAGACGTTACAGCACAGGTCGCCCAAGAGTTACAACGCCGTATGAGGACAGGTATTTGGCAGTTATTACTGCCAAACGAAACAGGCGGAGCACAGCCTCAGACCTGTCTCGTCAGCTCTCTTCTGCCACTGGTACGACAATTTCAAGGCAGACCGTGTACAGACGCTTAGGGCAGATTGGTCTATATGCTCGTAGACCTGTCAGATGCGTTCCACTTACTGCAACTCACTGTCGCCTGCGGTTGGACTGGAGTAGAGAGCATGCATTGTGGACACCGCAACAGTGGGCTTGTGTGATGTTTTCCGACGAGTCCAGGTTTAGCTTGCAGTCTGATTCTCGCCGGACTTTCACATGGAGAGCTCCAGGAACCCGTTACCACCAAGAAAACATCAATGAACGACACCGTTACGGTGGTGCAGGAGTGCTCGTTTGGGGTGGAATTATTCTGGCTTCCAGAACTGACCTGCATGTTCAAATTGGAACCATGACAAGCCGAATCTATCGGGACTTCATTCTGGAACGACATGTACGTTTGTTTCGTTGCGCCGTGGGCGCACAATTTGTGTTTATGGATGACAACGCCCGTCCTCACCGTGCAAACATAGTAAGCGAATGCCTTCAATCGGAGGATATCACCCGTATGGACTGGCCAGCATTCTCACCGGACTTGAATCCAGTAGAGCACGTGTGGGACATGCTTGGCCGACGAGTTGCAGCCTGGCAACCTCCTCCTACATGTCTACCGGAACTTCAGAGAGCATTGCTTTTTGAGTGGTGTAAAAAATCGCTAATTTTTTTAATAATATCAAACATATAGCATATTTTTTGCTCTTTACCTTTTGTTTAATAAATAAGCTTTACAAATAAGTCAAATTTGTTTTGCTTCTAATTCTTCCTTTGCCTGATTTTGCATTATCCTTAATTTATGGACATGAGTGTATTTAGAACATATAACTAACCTGTCATATAAATATAACAATTTTGGCATTTATTTTCCATCGCCGTATGTTTACAGACTCGTAGCACACCGGTACTGTGTTGCCACAAGTATTATTTTAAATATTTTTAACGAATATCAAACATTTGTCTTCTAGAAATTAGACTATTTATATTCTCGTTAAAAAAGTTAATTATTAACAACATCATGTTTTTCTTTCTTACTTTCCCAAATGTTGGATATCCTTAATCGCTCTCCATAGTTACCTTCAATTTATTTATTTTCTTTTTTCCTAATTAGATTGGAAAATCTGCGATTTATCCAGCTTCTTTAAAATGGAAACAATAAATTAAAATATATTGGATTGTTGCTTAAAACGTAAATTCAAATGTATTTATAGGACTTTGTTGGTTGTTATATTTGTTGGACATAATCCGTTCTGTTCACATGATAGCCATATGCTTCAATTACCTTCAGGCAATGGTTAACTGTATACTTTTTAAGGAAACACTTATATGAATACTTCGAACATTTTCTGAAAATGTTCGAAGTCTTCAATAATTTATTGCATTATTGACTATTAAATTCAAGAACTGCAGAGAATGTCGAAGAGGAAAGCAATGATAGCTAACGTTCTAATTCATGGAAAAGACACCTTGCAAAAATTTTATCAGTTGAAGAAATTCAAGCAATTTGATACGCGCAACTTAGTTTTAAATATTGCTTATTTACACGTTAGTTAGATAGCTATGTTAGAAGGTTTAAATTTGCTTCTCTTGCTTATTTTTGAGAGCATCGCGTTAGGGGTTTCGGAAACAAAGTTCCGCTAAAGCAAGCATAATTTCGCTGTGTACTGGAGAAATCTTGAAACCAGGTTAAGGTATTCCTATTTAAACTGGAATTGATATTGTCATAACATTAAAAAAAATTAATAAAGATAGTCAAATGCAGTCAACCTTTTTTTTGCTGTTCGGTAATGAAAGAAAATGTTATTTAAATTTATTAATTAGTAATATTTGAAACGTTGAAAAAAATTAAAGGTTTTGCATATGAGAATCTTTCTTCTATGATGCTAAATTTGAATTCTAATTTAAGAATGGGAAAAATTGCTTTTAGCGAAAACTGGGGGAATTGAGAACTTTCATTAAGCTAATTAACATCGGAAAACAATGTTTTTGTAATTTCTATGAATTTGACATGGATACAAATATTGTCTACAAATTGCCTCCCCCTGATTATGCCGTAGTCATCAGAAAAAATAACATTTTGCCAAGAAATTAAAACAATTGCTCAGTATCATTAAAAATAACTGCGCAATTTTAAATTGCATTATGTGCTATTCAGTTAATTACATAACGTTTATATTAACCCATTGCTCCAGGTTTAAGAGAGAAAAATGCACATCCTTGATCCGCTGTTCCAATTTCAAGTACTAGTTTTGTCTAAGAAATCACTCTTGCCCTAAGCTAAGAGATTTGCATTGCAAATGCGGTTATTCATATTACAAGAATTTAAGCCTTACCATGCAGAGGAATAGGTCCTGTTTATGTTCTAGTGAGAAATGGTTTTGATACAATTATTATTGCATTAGTTTCCAGTTCCAGTTGCAGTTTCCTATTCTCAAACGAGCTTGATTTATTCTGTTGCAAGACTGACTGGAACAGTGAAAGACAATAACTCGTCGCGATGCCATAAAACACTATACTCTAATATGGCCTTTCATGAGTACTAACAGCTCCTCTTGCTTTTCATTTTATAAAGTTCATCCTAAAATTATAACAGTTACTTTAAGTTTATCACACTTTCCCGTTTCTCCTAATTTCAGCTTGCAATTTCCTACCAGAATGTATTTTCAGAAAAGCGTTGAATGCAAATGAGTAGTATTTTAGTCGATGTTTCACTGACTTCGTTAGAGAGCCAGAGTTTCTGACTAGCGCGCCTTTGCCTTTGCGCTACGTCTCTCTCTAAGCTATTACTATGCTCGGCCGTACTTCAGGCCCTTAATAGCTCCGCCCACTTAATTGAGATTTAGGGACCAACTACTATAGCTTTGGCTATGTCGTTTTAGTTAAGCTTTAATTCTTAATAATTTGAGTTCAAGCCCAAGTGGAGGCTTTGCTGTACGCTCTGAGATAGGAGCCGACTCTGTTCATCCTTGTTTTCATTTTGAGAAATAAACCGTAATTAACACTTCCTGAGTCTTACATCTCTGTTCACACACTCAGGCGATTATTCGCTTATCGGCGTAAGCGGTACACCACATTTAACTGCTAAATAAAGGGGTGAAACCCCACAACGTAACGCTGAATTACTGTCGTGTAGTTTACCATTTTTCTGAATTTAAATATTGTTTTTCTTCCTGAAACTCTGCTTGTTTCTTAGACATTGTTTCCACAGCGGAATTAAAATTTCTCATGAATTTTTGCTGTCGACAACTAGGCTTAAAAGAACCAAGAAGTTAATATACTTGCATCAGGAGATGTCTCTATCATTCTTAAATCTTTAATGCACTGATCAATGAGAGTCGTTTTGATACAAATATAATGAAAATAAAGTTTCATTTTTCTTAGTCCACACATTTTCACCATGCAGAGTAATTTTGTGTTGAATTAATGGTTTGTGATGCACTGTTTGTCCTTTGTTAATTTAACGCTGATGCCTATTTGTCCTATTATGAAGTAATACCGCGGCATTTATATCAACCCAGAGACTCTACTGTTGGCTTTCGTAGTATGAAAATTCTGCTTGGCTTACTGTTGGCAATGTGAAGTAATGCTAAAATGTTTTAATTTTCCGCTTTCATGCTTAAAGAATAACAGAAAAAAAATTCAATCTCACTAAAAATAAATTATTATTTTCTTTTAATATGAGTTGGTATTTTTCGGATTAAAAAAGATGTAAATACAGCATCAATTCTTGAGTGTTCTCTCAGAGCTTAAGGGATAGTCAGAAAAAATATGCTCATTAAGTTAATGTTGCAACCAATGCCAGAATAAAAGGAAACACAGAATTGAAGCATTTATATTTAATTTCAAAGGAATACGATGCATCACCTTCTACCAAAAATATAATATTTAAATACAAAGTATGCAGATACTATTAACAAAATTGTTACTAATTCCTTTATAAATATGGATGCTTCACGCGTTGTTTTCAAAAGAGCGCAATTAAGAGTGAGAATAAAAATGAAATGCTCGCACCTTTAAAATAAATCTGGAAATGCAGAACGGCTGAAACCCTCAGAATAGCGTGATGCGTAAAATGCTTTAAGACCCTTGAGATGATAGTGGCTGAAGGAAAAGACCAGAAGATAATAGCTTTTAACTTAGCGTTCATTAGGAAAGGAATAACAAATCTCAGTTTAAGAATTTAGAGAGCTGGAGCTTTGTACATTGTCGGAAGTGTTACGGGATGCAGAAGTTTAATTGTCTCTGCAAAAGAGAGTCGTACGTAAAGGGAGAAATATTCCAACAGAGTTAATCTGTTGAGATTATTTGCGCAGCTAGGTTTATTTCTGTGCTGAATACGACTATTTATAGCGCAGCAGTGCTTGCACTTGAAGGGAATGTGGATGCTGAACAAAGCCCTTTTATAATTTACTTTTCATTCAGAGATTAAATGATTTTATTAGCTGTCTTTTACATTCCCTTCCCTAGAATAATTTGTGCGAAAGAGATTTGAGTGTTAAAGCTGTTCATAGCCGGTATTAATACAAAGTTAAACCACATAACATAAGTGGAAACTTAAATTTATTTCTTCGCTTTGATTTACTTCAATTCCTAGTCTGATCACAGATTTCTGCACGACACGGTCATTTAATTATAAAATGCATGATTCAATAATATGTTTTATTAACGCACATACTAAGAGATAAAACTGACTTTTATTAAACTAAATAAACTGTCCTGCGAGTGACCAACTGGTCAACTGGTTATGCTAATAATAATTTCTGACGCTAATCCCTTTCCACATTGTGTTAAAAGTATATCTAAATAGACAGTCAACAGAGAAACTGTTTCAATCGAAAATAGAAAATAGTGTTTTCCAAAGAGAAGCATTTGCAATATTAGGAGCCATCAAATACAGTATTCATGACTCCTTTAAAACTTCCTATCCTTTTATAGCTAGTTTATTCGTCATGCACGCAATAACCTCCTCAACGAATAGATTCCCAATAATCCATGAAATCCTCCACATTGCCTCTAACATAACCAACCACCATTTCGTAATATCGTCGATCAAAGCGCACGTTGGCAGCAAGGCAATGAGGATGTGGATTCCCTAGCAAAAGAAGCAGCTAAAGGTATAAATGCAACGAAACTAACCGTTCCATGGCCAAGCTCCCCCCTCAAAATCCAACTCAAAAATACATTTCGAAAAGCAGGGCAACACTGGTGGTATTCCGCCGAACAGGGCAGACGCACATACGATCTATACCCAAGAATAAACTCCAGCTCAAACATCTATAGTAGACAAATAATACGGCTGATCTCAGTCTACTGCCTTTCCCCACATATTTCTTCAAGAAGAATCTCACAAATGTAAATCTATGTGTATATGGGGAGAGGGGAGATCCAGAGCATTAACTATTCACATACATCTTAACAACATGTTTACACTTGAGCAGACCAAGAATAGAACAAGATGTGAATTCTGTACGTCAAATGCGCAAACAGTAATATTTATGAGGACGTGCATAACCCAAATAATGAATATTCTATCATCAAGGTGCCTAGAATTCTGCAACACAGAGTGATCTCACCCAAACATTATGCAAACAGCAGCACCTCAGCACAAGAATGATACCGTGGGCCCTAGGAAGGCGTTGGAACTCTGAATAGCTAGTGTAAGGGGGGCCTATATCTACTTAGTGAGGGTAAAAATAATAGCGGGTCTGTGCACTTAACCTAACCTAGTAATGCATGGCTATTAAAAGTTTCGGCTACATAGATTTAACGATTTCGTTCATAAGCAAATAGATTAAGTATCCAAAAACTCATCTCTACATGAAAAGTAAGTAACCCTCTAGTGTTTTACCATAACTGAATAATCGTACACTCTCGTAAACTCTAATTTTATATACTTCATCGTGCTACGCGGAAAGTAGCCAGTGAAGAATGGAATATTGCATTCACGGATGTATGAAACTTTCAATAATAGCGAATACTATATCAATCCGTTGTGTAACACGCGTAACTATCAGTACGCATGATTGACTAATTAAAAACGTTAAATTAAATAAATTAATAATGAAATACTCCGTACAGTATACTACATTATATTTGTAATAAGCAAAAAATTTAGGGCAAAAGAAATTGTACACTGGAATATTTACTGTCCTTCGTACTTATAAAAATAATGGGCTTCTAATATTTTAATTTAACCTGCATTAATCATTTAAAACGGAGAAATATACGATTGTACTGGATAGCACAACATGTTTTTACGGATGATAAGATGATCATCAATGTTGCTATCAGAAACAGCATATTAAAAGTTTCCAAGCGTTATTGCTATTAAGACTTTAGAGCTTTACTGACTTTTATAGTTAAAAATAGGAACTTTATGAGGTGGAAAGATGCGGTACATGTCACTGATAAGCACAGGGAGGAATGCTAGAAGCATCAATGAAAGCAATTTGGTACAGAGAAGTATAAATATGGAGAGAAATATCAATCAAATAATCTCTGACCATTGGCAACTTTGATATCCTGCCAGCACATTTACGGCAGACAGGCTGAATTATGAGCGCGACAGCAACAGACGGCGGAAATCGCAGATACTGACTTGAAGAATACGAAGGTGTGTTATTACACTGGGGAGCAAAAATTTTGTTACCTTGGATCTCTTACTTTTTTTGAGTAACATCTGACCACTGAATCTAAACCTAACTTCAGTTTCTGTGTAGCTTAGGCACCGTCAGCTACATGGTGTCCTGTAGCTTAACTCAAAAGTTGTGCAAAGTATGAATATAAAGGAAAAGAAAGGGAAAAACCACCAAATATATTGTTCAGAAAGAATAATTTTATGCATACAAATTCTCTACAAAGTTCCTGCAAGTTACAATTTATTCATACAAATAGTAAAGTGTTGCCAAACGGAAAACAAACATATTAAGTAAAACTTATCGCTTATGATATTTTCCGGAGTGTTTAATCTGTGAACATTCTCACGTGATGCTCCAACAATAGTCAGCCATCATACGTACATCCCATCTACCTTAGTATCGTACCACCACGACCTTGAAATCTCTGTGGAATCGCTCACCGTTCTCATCACTCATTGCAACAAGATTTTCGGGACGTTACCTGGAATGCTCTGTAAAAAATGAAGTTCGATGCTTATGTGGAAACAAAGCAATTGGAAGTTCTCCAAAATTTGCTCGAACATTCCGCTGTAATTCTGTGCTCGCACATTTCCAAGAAAGGTATTTGACAATGTTTCTGAATGCCAACCAAGCCTTATTTTGAATTTATGTCATTGTTCCGATGAAATGTTTATCTTTAAGAAGTTGCCGAGTGCGCGGATAATCAAATACACCAGCCTTTAACCAGTCTTTTCAAATGGCAGACTAGCAAATGCCGATATGAGACACTTGAAACAATCTCCTTGAATTGCAAAAACTTTAACAAATTGCTTCATGAGATACAGTATATATGCAGATGTGGGAATGTAATGGGTTTTCTGACGACAAGTTGCTAATGTAGAACGTTTGGATCATCAGGTTTCTGGTCAAATCTTGGCAGCAAATCCAACTATGCAGTGCTTCTTACGAGGTCTGCTGTCCCATATTCACAAATAACAAGAGTATTGGTATAGTCGACTTACTGATTAAGGATAAAGTAGACCATTTTAAGCTCAACACAGACGATCCATTGGTGCATGTGGTTTTGCAGCAAGTCAATGACTCACTTTTTGTCTCAGTTTTCTTCACACAAGCTAAAAGGCCTATTGGGACTGCACCAAATAAATTTCCATTGTGAAGGAGGAATATTTCCCTACCGATAAATAACCGCTATTGCGCTATTGCTTTACGTTAAATCCTGAAATTCCCAGCTCTTCTATTAAATCATGTACTTTATGATAATAGACAAATCCTTCATCACTTCGAAAGCAATGAAGAAACGCACTTTCTCTTGATAGGAAGTAGGATAATTTATATCCTTTTTCAAGTAATTTTTCTTCGTGCAGTCTTGAGTCTAACAGCTCTAAAGCCTCTTTTCTCCAAATGTCTTGCCAATTCATTAAACTCTTGCTGATCCAATCCTTTACTAACGTAATCCTCTTCAGTTTTAAAATTCTTCGTGGTTGAAGTGAATTCAATATTTACTAGAATCGTATTCCTGTTTTTCCAAAAAGTGGAATTTTTTATAATATTTCACTGGGAGTTCAGTTGAGGGAGGCAACGGGCGTATAACTGTGGTAAACTAGCACACTCTAGTTTACATTTTCTCTTCCTAATATATCCTAGCGCTTTCTTTATACAAAAGTAACAATCACTTGAGATCTAGCCAGTTCATAGGTATACGAAACGGAAATTTAGAACGTATTCCTCCCATCCGCATCCGGAAACTCTTGGCATACTGTTTGCACTCTTTGTGAGGGACCCATGGTTTATCTTGATTACCAATATTCACTTTTACATAGGCAGATTAGACTTGTATGATGACACATGAATTGATGTTTGTCGTTTGACACATGAACTGATGTTTGTCTTTACTATAGCAGAACGATACTCAGCGTCCGACTGCAGTATCTGTGGCGTAATTGAACTAGTGTAGACAAGTATGCACTTGTCCTTTGTCGTCTATGGAATAATTCACCTGGCGCCAGTCGGCGGTTTTATGTCAGCCATTAGGAGAGCAATAGTGTTTTCTATGGCACACGCTTGATGCCGCTGAGTGTGGTCACATTCGCGTCAGTTGTAGAGACAAAATTTGAAGTAATCAAAGAAAGCTGACTATAGTTTTAAAATCACAGCGTAGCTGTTTAACTGTAAAACAGCCCTACTCGAACTCAACAGAAATTGTGTTACAAATTGTTCCACGTGTTAAGCATAGATTTATGTTTGTAGCATTCTAATAACTTGTGTATTATTTCAAATTAGATGTGAATAATTTTTAAATCAATTTCGTCGCAAAATTTTAATTGTATGAATAATTAACATTATTTTTTATATTTACTTATCTTCTATAAAATCTTCTATTTGTATTAGAAGGAAAATTTAAATTATAGAATCAAGAATTTGGCCTTTTTTCATAGTTGCTTCAAAATTGCATAAAATTCCCATGTAATTTTATGTAACATATTCATTTCAAATCTGGATTCTAAAATAAGAATTAAATGAAATTTTAAATTTTTAAAGAAGTTCGTTTGTTGTTTTAAAAAATGTTTAAAATGTTTAATATGTCAAATAAAATGTTTTAATTAATGAGAGACAGATTCAATTTGAAAGACAAACTAAAGATCTTATGTTTTATTGAATAGCAGCATACTGAGAATCAGCTATACTTGAATGTGAGCGAAACGTGAATTGAAGTGCTTTCGTTCAAGGCGAGGGGATGATATAACTTACTTTTTCACTTTTACCGTTTTTCATCTGACAGGTTCCAAGACATGACTGCACCTTTTATTTCCACAAGACGCAATATTCCTAGCATAAACAAACTATTGCCTCTACGAAATTTCGAAGAAATAAATCCTCGAAATCTATTTCAGTATGTTTGACGAAAGCCATAAAAAACAGTCATACCTATTCAGATCAGCAGACTTGCTTGGCCAAAAGCGCACAGTCATCTTGTACACTTTGATTAATCAAATTAAATCCTGATAATTATTATGATCCCTTATGTTTAAATAATAGACTGAAAATATAATGGGGCAAATATCATAATGTTTTTTACGATTCCCTATCATTTGACATGCCACAAAAGTTTCTGTTGTAAGAAATAATTTTCATTATGATAATTAAAAAAAAAAGATTTTAAAGGTAAAAATAATAATAATTTTAAAATACAACAAGTGTATTCTTTCTTTATAAAATGCATTGTATATTTCTTTTTAAAATACACTGTATATTTCTTTTTAAAATACCCTGTTCAGTCAATATCTGATGAATATAAATCAACTTCAACTGCTACTGCTAGAGCCTTGGATAAAGCATTAAATGTTAATCTTAATTTAGTATCTTTTTTTCATTTTCCATTAAATATTTTCAGCACACTTATTTAGAATGTTTCGGAAACTTTTAATGAGATTTTAAATAAGAAACCGGATTTTTTTTGTAAAAATATGTGCTAATACATGGCCATAACTACAGAATTAGGACCCTTAATTTAACGACATCTGAAGCCATCTGACTTCATATAGAAAGTAATATGAAACAGATGCTATAACATTAAGCTAAAATATTTAATGCAAATTATTCTATGTCCGTTATTTTTGCAGCCGGTTCATAAAATTACATTTTTTAACTGTTAAAGAAGCAAATTCATTAATTATTATTCTCAGCTGAGAGCAAAGCTAAAGTGATGAACAATCACTGTCTGACGCTGCTTCGCAAAATGTTTTTATTAATGTAAATTTCGAGAAAGATTGTTCAGACTTATGCCAAATACAAGCATATACCACAAAACCAGACATGAAAATTTACAAAGATTTATTATAATTTTTTTCTGCTAAAGCTTTGACACTATTTATTTTTCTGGTTAGATCAATACGTACTCGCCTTGAAAAGTTAGATTGTGTTAGATTATTTGAATATGGCAAAATCACAAGGACTATCTTCCTAAGAACAGGGATATCTTAATGGAGGGTATTTTAGGAGAAACTGACTCTTATTCATGTTACTCATGGGAAACATCACGAAAACTAACTATTCAATTAGCCTGTTCACCTGAGATGGAACATAAACAGTAATGAAATACCAATATTCAGCGGTCTTAATTTCTCGTCCAATAGTGGGATTTGTGTTGGATTGTGAAAACATAAATATCGTTAGCGAAGTTTAATTTTTCAACTTTAAAAAAATTAAACTCCAATAAAAAATGGATATATTTTTCTCCCTTCACTCCATGCCCTTAAGCTCAGAACCCTAGGACTCTGCCTCAGAGGTAGTTGTGGCTCTACGACAGTACATCGATTTTATCTGCTTCAACAGTGTACTGTTTTTTGTTGTTAACAAAAAACTGAATTGACTAAGAGAGAAAATCTGTGTTTAGTTAATGAAGAAAACTAGAATGACAAGTTCTTTAATCTTAGAAAATACTATTTCATTTCAGATCAATAAATTAAAATACTTAAAACAAAGAATGAAAAAGTTAGGAATCTTTATCTATACTTGGTATTTGGTTTCCTAATTAACGTGTGGAAATATATCAAAATAGGATAGTTAAATGTTGCAAAAAATTGAGCAAATACGTATTGTTGCATTACGTGCAATCTTATTATAGAATTACGTCGGTACTGTCACCGACAGTGGGCATTATTATTATGATTCAGCTCACCTAAATTCATATAAATGTTGAAAGTAAAGAGAAACTGAACAAAAAATTATGAGTACCAACGATATTTATTATAATGTTAACGATCAATTTTCTAAAAATAACAGCTTTTGTTTGAACTGAAAAATTTTAGTTTTCACTTTCTTTATGGCTAAAAACTAACAACTTTTATAATCACAAGTGCTTTTATTGTTGCATATTAATTTATAAACAAAATGTTCATTGTAAAACATTTCTTCTAGTAGCATTTACAGATATTTACACATAAGACATACACCAAAGTATAACTATTGTGATAGTTAAAATATCATTTTAATTTCTGGATGACTAATTTCTTAGCACATATCTTCTTGATTGGTACAATAGCAGAGGCAAAAGCGCCCCACCATTTTATATACGCAGACCACATTCTTAACAATATAAGAAAGTTGCCAAAAGGTTAATTATATGCTTGCGTTGCCAGAGCAAAGGAAAAATGTAAAGCATATTTAGCTACTGGCGTACTTACAAGCTCGGTTCCATTGTTTCAGTTATGAATCTGGACTGGATAGGAGCTTTCGTACTGAAGGTCACTTCAGAAGTAATTAATGACTTATGTGACACAGTGGAGGCCTTTTAAAGGGGATGTATATAAATTAAATTAGGAATTAAAAAGGCTATTGCCAAATTTAGTATTTCATTAATAATTGGCTTTCATATTTTATATCTTACACACACATATATGTATGTATTTAAGATATAACAAAATACGATAGCTGCTTTAAAAATAATCGGCAACCTCAAAATGAACGATTCTAGATTTTGTACTCTCCCGCTAAATTCATCTGTTCTCCTAAATTCGAGATCTTTCTGCGTTATATAACGCTACTTGAAAAGGGCAACTAAAACTAATATTTACCAATCATAGTTGTCTCTACAACTGCATCTATCTAGTATAAATACCGCTTGCAAACATCTCTACGCTACTATGCCCTCCTTTGTTCTAAGATAATATAACGTTTATATAAAAAATATTATAATTGCTTATGATCTAGAAATACCCTATCTACTAAGAAATGATTTGATTACCTGAAAATAAATATTAGTGATTTGTCGGTATCGCATTCCGTTATCTCCTTCTCTTCTTGCCACTCTGCCCTGCCAATCTGCTTATAGATATATATATATATATATATCCTACATACCTTTGTGGTTTAACTGTAGCTCACTCGATTCGTATTCAAGACGTCCAGGGTTCGAGTCCCGGTAAGAACTTTGCAAAAGTCCCAAGTCTCCGTCATTTGTCGACTGGGTCGTCCTTTGTCCCTCCTTTCAGCATGCTTTCGTGGTGTAACGGTAGTACACTCGACGCGCATTCTAGATTTCCAGGGTTAGTCTCAGTGAGGGCACTGCACATTTTTCACGCATTCTGCTTCCTCAACATTCTCAATGACATACAGTTAAGATGTAACAAGTGTCCAGCATTACAGATTAAAATTCTTCTAGTATGACAATGACCTTATGCAAAACCAATGTGAAATTCTTTCTATTAAAATATTTTGTGCACTTTAAAATAAAAAATTTATATTGAAGGCATCTGCTTCTAAAATGACTTATTTTTTCCACCTAGAACACAAAAATTCATTTCAGTATATTCATTTCTCATCTTCAAAAACTTTTCGCTCAAATTTTAATTTAACTTCTGCTTCTCGAAACCCCTCACACCTCATTTTAAGAATAAACTTTGGCTGCGTTAGAAAATTCAAAAATTGTAATTTTATTCTTATTCTTTCATAGCTTTCCCTTGCATTCTTTTAGCTTTTCTTTTAATATTCTTTCATTACTCAGAATGAAAGTCTATGGAATATTTCTTCTTCTATCTTTACTAATAATCTTAAAAAAGTGCTTGGGATATTACTTTCTTTTTTTGCCCTTTTCCTGAAAGATTCTGGAATTAATGTTTCTTTCCCGAAAGCATAAACCATAACAAAAGTTACCTGAAAAATAGCCTATTAGAAATTTTTTCTCAAATAAAGGAAAGTATTTTCTGAAATGCAAGCTGTTGTTTTTGTTATTAAAATTCAGTATAGAAAAACATTTTAAGAGTTAATATTTTTAAAAGGAATCCTTATGCTAGGTATCCAATTTCCACTTTACTTTCCAGATTACTCAATACATCTTTCTTTACTAGCGAAAATATTTCTTTCAGTGACGGTGCATTTAAAAATTGCAGAAATAAAAATTTTAATTCTTCTTCATCAAACGAATTCATTTCCAAATGAGATTCCTATTAAAATATATTTCTCATTTATAATTTATCTGAAATATACTCATCAACAGCTTTGGTTTTACCAGGACATTATAAAATTGGACTGAAAAAATCTCAAGAGAACTCTAAAATTTGCATTTATTTTCAAAAATAAAATGTTCAAACGCTGTACTCTGAAACGCTTTAAAACTTATTAATGAAGTTCAGAATTCCAAAATTTATGTTTTTCATATAATATCTCTCTTCGTTTATAGTATTTTAATGAGTTACCTGAAAAAGTAAGGATTTTCTGTAGCCTTTTCTCTTTGAAGAGAGAAAATGCAGTATAAAAATTATACAAGAAAAAATGCAAAATATATTTTGCAATAGATGTTTAAATCCTCTTTTTAATTTAATAATTTCCCGTTTCCATTCTAAAGCTAGTATATACGGCCTATAAATAATCTCTTTAAACTGCATCATTTCAAAAGTCATTCTTTTGACATTACTTTTACGTGGCGTTAATGACGCACGTAAAAGTAACTTTAATAACACTTCCTCTAATAATAACTTTAAATTCTGTTTATAAAAACGAACAACAGTTTCAATGAAACTGATAAAAATTGATTTATTTTGAAATGCGAATTCATCTTAGGTACATGCCTTTCTCCTTTCGTTTATCGAATTTTTAAGTCCATCGCTACAAATTGGTATATATATATATATATATATTATTACATATTTTTTAGAAGTGGCAATACAACTTATGAATTTGTCGTCTAAAACATTGAAAGAATTTCAGTTTCTTTCTTTCTTCTTTTAATATCTTGGCATTGTCAGAGTAGATTGTAAGATTTTAGTCAAACTAACAAAGTTTTATTCTAATTTTTTTTATTTTCTATCTCTTCTCATTTCAACTTCCCGTTAGAATAAGCGCGCGTTTCAGCTTTATGCTAATTTGAAGTGGAGCCAAGTTATATTTAACCGAGAGGTAGGAACCTCTCAGTGTGAGAGAGCTTTGAGTCTCAGACCACGGTCACTCTATTCGACGTTCGCCTGACTAGCTAGCATTTAAATTCTAAGCCATAGTGCTTTTACGTGATTGAAATAATTCCAAGTGCGTCAGTATTAATTAAATCTTGCTACGCACCATTTAGTTTAGAGGCCAACCTCGCGTTATAGCTCTGTGAGCAACAACTATTTAATTTCTATTTAGTTTTAGCTTAAATTATTTGATTGTTCATTTTAAACCCAAGTTCGCCCTGCTAAAAATGCCCCGTAAAAACACATAGAAAGAAACCCGTACAGCTGTACGGGTACCCGTAGGCCAAATCCCCGTACAAACCCGTAGAAAGAAACCCGTACAGCTGTACGGGTACCCGTAGGCCAAATCCCCGTACAAACCCGTAGAAAGAAACCCGTACAGCTGTGCGGGTACCCGTAGGCCAAATCCCCGTACAAACTCATAGAAGGAAACCCGTACAGATGTACGGGTATCCGCAGGCCAAATCCCCCGTAAGCCAAATCCCCGTAAAAACCCATACAGCTGTACAGGTACCAGTAGCACCATAAAAAGAAACCTGTAGAACATACGTGTACTATAAACAAAATCCCTGTAAAAAACCATATCCAGAAACCAGAATTTTATACGTATCCACAGGCCAAATCTCCATTCAAAGATGGATATTCCATAGGTCTATTCCAGATAAAAACCAGTACACAAAAACTCAAACCTATGCGGATATTCATAGGACAAATCTCTGTAAAAGCCAGTATACAAAAATCTACAGACTAACACAGGTATCCATTGGGAAAATCACTGCACAAAACAGTAGACGAAAACCCATAAACAAAACCAATAGAATTATACCATAGTGCATTATCCATACATAGAACGGGTATTCATACGCAGAATCCCTATAAAAAACAATATACAAAAATAGAACTGTAGATCAAATTTCCATAAAAACTAACAATTACAAGCATAAACCAGCAATACACAATTAGCGGTGATAAAATGTACAGACCTAAATAGGGGGGAGACACATAGAGTAATTTTAAATAAAATTCAATACAAAGAAACTTAAAAATTTTTTATAAATATCTAGAAGCCTACAAGCTCCTGTCCTTCTCTATGCATATCAGTACCTATAAACATATAACAAAATATTTATATAAATTCTCCTTACAAAATTTTAAACTTCCATTATATAATTTTGAAAATAATAGAAAAATAATAATTAAAGTCATGATTCACAGCCATCGAATGATATTTGTATATATTTGACGGTTGCGAATCATGACTTTGATTATAAATACATACACATAATAGTGTATATCATTGCATATATGTGTATTACAGTGTATTTCAGTTCTTTAATTGGGAAATTAAACAATGGAATTGAATCCCATCAGCTTGTCACAATTTGACACCTAACGAGAAAAGTATTGCCAAAGGATGGTAGTACTTTCTAGTATCTGCTTAAATTTTAAGCAACCTACAATGCACTAAACCAGATTTAAAAAAAACGAGACAAAGCAAGCAAAAAGAATGAGGGATTTTATTATTAGAAATTTCGTAAAGAGTTTAAATTTAGCATACTTGTTCTATTCTCAAAACTCGCTTACCACTGATAGCAACAACCTGCAGCTTATTATGGCACACATACACATAGATGTTTTGCATGGAATTTGAATCCTAGAATGTAATATAGTGAAGAAATAATAATATACATATACTGTGTCAAACATCTTTTTACAGTACTTTGAACGTTACCTGTATCTGTCAGAATATAAATGAAACCTCAATATAAGAATATAATAAACTTAATAATACCCAAAATGCAGTAAATTATATTGTAACAAAACAAACTTTCAAAAATTTACAAGACTTAACAAATACCGATTCTCAACCCACAGTTTGGGAATTGAGGAAATATGTCATAGCGTATAATATCTTATTCTGTATCTCACTTTTAGTGTAGTATAATCTTCCACAGACTTTATATAAATGAAATCTATAACATAATAAGTATTTATACATGTAGTTCTCAACATAAAAATGCTTAGTAAGTAACTTTCATACTGTTTGTATATATATAAAATAATTTATTAATTACGAAAGGTGTTTCGTATATCATCTCCAAGGATTATAAATTTAATTAAAGAGATGCATTATTGGAATAAATTTAAATCAATGTTTTCGGTACAAGGCATTTACATTTCTATTGCAAAAAAAAAAAACTTTAAAATCTGTATAGAAATATTATTTTGAACAGTAAAATTTCTAAATAGTAAAATTTAAAGTACTGAAAAATAGCTATTGCTATTCACCGTAGATTATATACTATAAAAATACAACTTCGTGCTGAGCATTTCTTGTATTTAGACTGCCAAATGAAATTCATATAGTGCAGTATTTAGCAATATAAATAAATTTCCTACACAGCCTTATACACACAGTTAAAATTACTGTCATCGTAATTAAGCAGATATAGCAGATATAATTTCATTTGTTTACAATCAGTTTTTACGTTAATATCTATACAAACAGATAAATTTAATGCAGAAAATTGTAACGAGCATTTCCGCGGTATAACTAATGAGAGAAAATAATGCTTAAATATTATTCTAACTATATTTGAAAGTAATGTTAAAACAATGCCCATACAAGACTCATGATTTGAAAAGCTTTGGTTTTAACTGTCTTGTAAAACCTTTCAATAACTTATGCAAAATTCATATCCACATAAAAATTACGATACCTAAATCAACTGATTATACAGTGAAACTTCCCTAAAACGATTAACTCCACAATTCTAGATAATGTCAGTTTCTTGTAGACTTACAAAACTATCAGTAATTTTAAGTACTGTTATTTAATTATGTTCCTGACAAATGTGTCACTGTCAGAGGTGGTCATCTAAGAAAATAACCACTATATGAGGTTTCACTTAATGTAATTTTTTTCCAATAAATAATTCATATTTTATATTCCCAAGACTAGCACATTTAATATTACATAAACTCTATTAATTATTCACAACTCTATTTCAAAAGTACTTTATGAAAAAAAAATTTGAAATTTTCTTCATGAAATTAATAATGATGAAAATTAAAATATGCATAAAAATGTTTGATTATATGTGTTTTAAGAAAATAGCACAAAATATTTAATGTAACAATGTGGTTCTAGTCTCATATTTATACAGAAATATAGACGAAAAAGAAAAAAAAAATGTATGCTACTATGATCATCTAAATTTTCACACAATTTTAGTAATGCAAAAAAAATTCCTTGGCTTGTAAGTCTTACCTACCTCATTCAATAAGTAATACACACATTAAATATTTCAATGTTTACTTCATTTAAAAAAACTTACCTTTTTTGTTTGCGAAATATAATGAGTACATTTTTTAAGACATAAAAAAATATTCCTTCTGCTCACCACATCACATTAGTCGAAAAATTGAAAATTGAATCATGCAAGATCTCTTTTAAGTAAGGTATGCTCAAATTTATTAGCACATAACATTCAAATAATAAAGATCTACATGAATAAGCCTTAAAAAGTATTTCTAATAAAATATAATCAAAAAACAAATTTTCAAAAATACGGTTTTTGTAGAATGCAATGTGCATCTGATGTAAACACACTGAATCAAATTATCAAGTCTGAAATTATCACTTTTCAGTCTTTAAGCACATTGCTTTTTAGGATAAAAGTAAAGATGGAAAATCAATTTCACCCACAGAAAATCCATTTCAGAACTAATTATCAGTCAAAAAGATGTTCGCTGAATGCATTAGATACTATTACACGTGCACCGCTTTACTGTTATTTCCTTTCATATTATTTCATAGTCACAGACAATGTTGGTATTTTATTTTTCATTATAAACATCTAAACAGTACCCATAGTAAAAACTGTAAATTATTTATTGCATTACTACAGCCTACTATCCACCAAGACGACATCACACACATCCTATAACAACACTACCATGAACGGCGCCATATTGCTTTTCTGAGCGCAGGGGAGGGAGGGAAATTTTTTCTCACGTCAGCGTAAACACGGAGAAAAATAGTTTGAACGCGGTCGCCTTAAAGAGATGATGGTTGATGCCGGTGTTTATTTGTAATATCAGAAATGTTGATATATGCATATATAAGTGTGTATGTGTGTGTATTCAGAGAACCAACTCGTGGCGAAATCACCTCCCTAAGATGACCGCCTCTGAACGAGACCAGTATTTGTGAAAACTTAAGTATATTTTGGTATTGAAACATTCCCTCTGCAAGACGACCACCCGCAAAGAAAATTCCGGAAGTGTAGCTGGTCGCCTTAGAGAGATTCATTTCGTAGAGGCAACCTCCTTAAGACGACCATCTCTTAAAGATAAACATATTTCTGAGAACATAAGCATATATTGGTAGTGAGCATCACCTCTCTAAGGCGACCACTTGTAAAGATGCATTTTTATGTGTGGCTGGTCGCCTTAGAGAGACCTCGCTGTGTGTGGTGTAAATGATTACTGTTAATGTTTCCGACAAAAGCTTTTAAGAAATCAAATAAATGAGCATATGTAGTAAAAACCCTCTCTAAAACGACCACCTGAGTTTCCAGGTTACTCTGATGGTCTTAAAGAGATCATATTTTCATTCTTAGAAATACTGATCGTCTTAGAGAAGAGTTGGAGACGTGAGGGTTCACTGTATGTTTTTTTTTAATTTCAAAGCTTTCTGTTGGTTACAAAATAGAAATAACCTTATTTTCAACAGTGTCCAAATAAACGAAATAAAAGTAAATAAATAAATAATTTAAAATAATCAGTAGACAACAAGAATACCAATGAATTTTGGTTTACTGACACCAGTATTAATTTCATTGTTTAGAAAGAAGTCTATTGACGTCAGTTAGAAAATTAGAATAAACCCATATAAACCAACAGAAAATTTATTTGGCATCTATTTCTATTATATTGATACCAGTAAGAAAACCAATAAAAGTCATGATAAACCAATACAAACCAGTAGAAAGTTCTGGCACTGATGTTGTTTGTATGGTATCAGATGATGCCAGTAAGAAAAACCCACAGAGATCAATAGAAACCAGTAAAAGTCAGTAGAGACCAACAGAAAGTTTTACTGGTTTCTATGGGACATTTTGAAACTAGTAAGAAAAACCCACAGAGACCAACAGAAACCAGTAAATGTCAACAGAAATCCATAGAATTTTATGAGTACCCATAAAAAATTTTACTGGTTTCTATGGCGCATTTTTAGCAGGGCGGTCTCTACTTTCTGTATCCCTCCCGAGTTGGGTAGTGGTTGTAAATAAAAGATTGTGAGGTAAAATTAATAAAAGGTTGTGATTTAATAAAAGAGGATTTTAAATCCCTTTAAAGTGCAGTTCTTCTACGACTTAATCACAATATTCTACCACAGAACATAGCTGCATTCAGCTCCCTGTTCCAGATCAGGATTTAAGGAGTTCACGAAGATGTTTTCCAAGAATATGCACCGAAAACTCAGTCCTGACAAGATGATGTTGCAGATTTTTCTTCTGCTCAAAAATATTCGAAATGCAAGTAAAAATGACTCTGTTGGCATATTTTCCACTAGTTCTGTCTGTACAGGGCGAGTACTGCGCAAAAGAATAAAACAATGGAAGATCTTTTGTGTGTCTTTAAATTATTTAAGTAGACTAGCTTGGCAAAATGAATTCCGCAAATTTATTGCTGAAGTATGTATTGCTATGATGAAGAAGGAATTTTTGTACACTAATTGCAGTTAATCGTATTTCCAAATGAGTCACATTTTAAGCAATATTAAAAATTTCAGTACTTAATATGAGGTTCTTTGACTTTCAATAATGCCAGGATTCTTCTGAGAATTCCTTTTATCAAAGACTGCAGTGCTGCAATAGATCTTTGTCATAATCCCATATGTGAAATTTCTAGATCTTTTTCGTATCTGAAGTTTACAGATTTAAAGTAATTTGTCAGGATCCTAGATGTATTACTTATCAGATTTGTCTTTAAGGCTCATTGCGGTGTGGGAATTAAAAATAAAAAAAACATATTTAAAATATTTTAATTAGCTTTGATTTAAAACTTTTAAAATAATTAATGAACTAAAAGATAACTAATTTAGCGCATAGTTTAATAAGAGCTGGAGATTAACTAATTCTCTTCACACAATTCATCTACAGTTTTAGAACACAAATAATATTAGCGTGGGGCGTCCATGATCAATTTATAAAAATAATGGCTGATATGCTGGACAATTAATTAGATTAATAGATTTCGTTAAAGACGCCAGTATTTTTCAATTAATTTAATAATACAGTAGTCGCCGTATTGAATAAGGTATGTAATGGCAGTTTATTATATGATTGAATGAACTAAAAGTTTTATATACTGAATTGGAAATTTTTAAATATGAAATACTCAGTTCATTTTATATCGGTGTTACAATACTGCAACTATATTTAAAAACTGAAAATATATGAAGTGTGAAATTATTAAAATTTTTCCTTTTTACTGTTTAGGTAATGTTCTCAAAACATCGAATGAGAAGGATTTCTCCTTCACAAAAATATCTCAAGACATAAAAGATTGGCTAAAAGCAGCTAGATATAGAAAAAAAGGTCTGTAGAACAAAAAGCTCAACGAAATCTGTTGAAATTGTTCATTGAAGAAAATTACACCATTAAATCTGATTTAATGTTAACCTATAAAATAAACCTAATTCTTAAATTAATTTCAGGTGTATTTCTTTTACAAGTATTACAGTTCATAATACTTAACAACCTGAAATTTGACATTTGTAAATTAATGTGGAATATGTTCATATTAATTTTATAAGTTTACGAGGTTTAACTATTTTAATCTAAAGTTTTAACTTCGAACCCCACGAACACTTTACAAGCGAATAATCGCTTAAGTGTGTGAACAGAATGCGTAAGACTGAAAGAGGGTTTAATAACCCTTTATTTCTCAGTATATTTACAATTAGTTCCTGCTTGGAACTTTACATAAATCCGCTTATTTAAAGCTCTTTAAAGGATATAACCGAAGCTATCAGAATCTAACTAGTTGGCCCCTAATTATTAATTAAATCGGCGAAACCTAGCAAGGGCCTAAGATATGGACGAGCGTAATAATAGCTACGAGAGATGTAGCCAGAAGGCAAACGCGCGCTAGTCAGGAAATTAGACTCTCTTCTCCTGAAGTCGGTTAAGTCACGACTTAAATAGTACTCATTCTCATTTGCATTATCTGAATTTTTGAAATTACATTCTGGCAGGAAATTGTAAGCTGAAAATAGAATAAGATAGGAAAGATACAAAACTTAAAATAACTGTTAATTAACATAAGATAAACCTTACAATTTAAATAACTCATTGTCATCATATGAGCGTAATCTAAAATCCACGGAATTTGATAACAAATTAATTTATTAAATTAATAAAAAATGAGCCAACTTCTAAATTCTTTGTGCTATCCAATTGCGTCTTTTAAATCACTTAATACCATAAATCTATGAAATGTAAAAAAATTGGTATGTTCAACATGTACATTTATAATTGTTAGAGGAAAAGTCCCATGAAATAAATATTTAAAAACTTCAGATTATTTCTAAACAAATTAACTTTTCAAAATTCCATGTTTATGTAAATAAAATAAAGAGCATATTCAGATAATTTTGAATTTGCATAATTTTATGAAACTATTAATTTTTTATGGATTTCTTAGTTACATTGTAAAAAGGAACTTTTTAAAAATACCTCGATAAAGCATTTCTTCTGTAGAGGTGAACCTTTAGCACTGATCTAATAAATTTATAAGACTTAAAACTGAGAAAGATAACAATAATAGATTATAATGCATTGTAAGATTGACTGATAAATGTACAATTTTTAAATATCATACTATAATCTGTAACTATATGCTGAAAAGTTTTAAAACAGACGTTACTCGATTAACTTGCAGGTTCTAATTAATAATATTTTCTTTCGCATGTCCTTGATAGAGAAAATTTTAACAAAGAAATATATATATATCTGCGCATTATCTCAAGATATGAATGCAATATTTGAGATATTAAACATTCATTTTCAAGGAAAGTAAGTTTTAAAAAAAATTCGTAACTATTGGAAAAGGTAAGTTTCTACAGTATCCCTCCTGGTCTATATTAAAAAATTTTAAGATTTAGCATATTAAAATAATCTTAAATGTATGATGTTCTGTTCTGCGGTGCAGTCGTTTAATTAATTCGGTAATTATCTATATTGTAGTTTAATAAATAACTGTATGCTGCAGTTATTTACTAATGTCAGTTTTGCTAAATAGCATTTAAAATTAACACTTAACACAAATTAATTGTTAATTAACACTTAATACAAATAAATTATCTGTTTTTCCAAAGGACATTTTCTTATGCCAGGTAAATGAACGGTAGCATTAATTGATTCATAACATTCAAGTTTACGAAATTTATTGCATATTTTGCATTTGCGAAATTTATTGCGTATAAAAATATTTACTTCGAAATGAAATATAAAATATTGAAGGGGATTTTTCCGCCTTTAAATGTAACATAATTTTTAAATAAATTTTTTTCTTTTTGCATTTATTAGTGCATTTAAATTTTCCAGTACATATATACTCCATTTTGCCTTGCAAACCTAAAAGGCGGATATATAAACATTTGATATAAAAATCATATTTTCACTTTTTATCATAAAAGAAAAATTTTACGTAGATTTATATAAAAATTATGAGATTAAAATATGTACATTTTACGAAAAATGCACACATAAATGCACTAGAAACATAATTGAAGATTAATGCAAATTTTTTAACAAGAATGTGCATTTACACACAGTAAAGACGAGACTTGATGGACCTAAATTTTTATTAAAATAACTCGCATATGCAAAAAAAAAATAGGGAAGGTTTAGGTAAATTTCTATCAAATACGTACGTTTTTGTATCTTAAAACACGGGGAAGATCTACGCAATAAATCCCTGACATTTACGTATATTATACGTAGAAATTACGAATGAACCTCAATCTTTCACATAAATATACCTAAATTTTACGTAAAACGTACGTATACTTACGTAAAAATATAGGTAAATATCTACTATTTTTTCCTGGACATTGTTCATGATATTTTGACGTTAAAAGAAAGGTTTTTAGGCGAAAGGCCATTCGTATATTGCACGTATTTTTCTCGTGCAATGTACGAATGCATGCTGCCTGGGAACAAACAGGCTTCTGATTTGAACTTTAAATGTATCATAAAATGTTCACAATTTCATTACTTCATTTGAGCGGAGTTTTATTTTATGAGGTTCGAGCTATGCATATTTATAATATAAGTCATTTTGGCCGACTTTATTTTTAAGAACGAATGACACAGAATGTTAATAAACTAGCCACAAAAATGAGTACTATTTAAGGGAAAGTTTTGGAAAGTGATTTTAGAGCATGTTATGCGTGCTTGAAGGCGATGTTGATATCTTTATTTACTAGAGATTAGATTTCTGCGCCGCTGAATGCTTCTAGCCATTAGGCTTGTTTACGCCGACTTTTAGGAGTCAGAGCCTTTCTGAGCGTTGAATTATCCTGCGTGTCATTAGGATAAATTAACTACGTTTAAATTCGTCTTTATATTTTGATTTAAGTAAAACGCATTGTCTTCTGTAAGGACGAGTCGGCGACATCTGTGATTATATTTAATATGGCCGAATCATAATAACACATTGAAACTGAAAGGTCTTCGATAGTTGACGCTTCATTTCCACATAAATAGGTTTTCAAATAATTGAATTTTTCCATTCTTGAAAGCTTATCATTGTCATGAATCGTAACTTTGAATTAAATCCGTAAATTCATCCAATGGTTTTTGTACAATTTATGCATTAACATTTTGGGTAATTTCACACTATCGTCAATCAGTTGTTTGGCTTCGTTTTCCATGGATGTGTTATATATATTCTTGTTGACATTTTGAGTAATCTATCATTTTATATAACAATGGATTTTAAACTTCGTTATTATTACTTTATGATTATATTTTATAGATATTTTAATATCTCACTCTAATTTTGAGTTATTGTCGATAAGATTTTGTAAGTTTTCGTCTAAATTATATAGTTCCGTTTCTTTATTATTTAATAATTTCAAACAATTTCCTAACTCTTCTTGTGCTTTTCTTCTGCTAAACATTATTTTACATTTTAAAAAAATTCAATTACATTCTACCCGACGAGACGGCTCCTGACCTAAGCTGTCCTGTAGAACAACGAACAGGATAATACCATCCCACGGAAGGAAGACGAATCAGATGTGCTATATTGAACGATAGTCATAAGAAAACGAAAGTTCTTTGTTATAAAGCCTAGCGTGCCTTGTGCACTAGGTGCTTCGTACGATTAGAAAAAAAAATTATTTGGGATGAAAACTATGTCTTGGGAAAATGTAAAAAGCATTGATATGAAAGTTAGGCATGGTTAGTGTAATTTTGGACTTTGAGATTTTAAATTTAAAGAACTAGCATATACACCATAACCAAAGAGCACATGATATGCAAATAAACATAATTTGACAAAATTTTCATATAAGAACTAAAAGTAAAGAGATGCTAGATTGAGTTACAGAACTCTGATGTTAAAAATAGAACAATTAAAAAAATTGAAAAGAACAATGCTATTGTTGAACGAAAATAGGATTAAACAGTTTAAAAATCCTATAGAATTAAAAAGCAATGAACACTTAAAAAGGAGAACAGACTGTAGATCTGGTTATGGGAAACAGTAAGTTTTGATGAGTTGCAGTGTGAAATTTTTTTTTCTAGTTGGCTGAGGCTTGTTTTGTATTTTATTAAAATATTGAACCACTGGGGCCAAAATTGTTCGGATGGAGCTTTTAGAAGATCTTGCGCATGATGAGTACAATTGAAAACGATATGATCGGGATCGGCAATATTTCCACACTCACAAAGATTATCTGAGCTTAATCCAAAGGGATGAAGGTAGTTCTTGAAAGGGGACATTTCCTGTGGCAAACCAGGTAACTGAGGATGAGATTGAATATAATTTTGATGAGACTTTAGCAAAAAATTTATATGTTCTTCGACCAGTTGTACCAGAAAGTCATTCTTGTTGCCACTTCGTCAAAAGAAGTTTCCATGTAAATTTTTTAACATAAAAAGGAGCAAGAGGATTGATCACATACTCATTTTCAAATCACTTGCAAAAGCCAGAAAACTAGAAGCACACAGGCAAACTGCAAAAACTAAGAGCCAGAATATGCCAAAACCAAAACGAAATATGAAAATTACATCTTTCGCCGCATAGACATCAGGGGGCTGGTGCATCGAAAGAAGTAATTAAATAAAGCAGCCTGTTTCTGAACCGACAAAATAGGGCTATGTATGTATATTAAAAAGGCAATGTAAGATATAAAATGTGGAAGAAAATTACTAATAAATTACTAACTGAACTGGCAATAGCCCTTTTAAATCTTCTTTTAATTTGGCTACATTGCCGTCCTGGAATCTTTACAGCGTCACATAAGCCATTAATTTTATCCGTAATGCAATGCGAAAGCTCTTGTCCAAACGCCATTCAAAACTGAAGGAAAGAAGTTGACTTATCAATACCCCAGATACTGGATGCGCGGTACCTTTTCGTCGCTCCTTGCGACTAACTATCACCCTTTCACCGCTTTTCAGCTTTCATCTATTAATTAAAAATGTGGTGCATTTCATAAAAATTCGTCTGACGCTAATAGATTCGTCTGACGCTCATAGTGTTGTGTCAATCGGTAATATGTATACTAAATATTTAATGACATGCGATTGAAGATATGTATCAAGAATGTGAAAGAATAAACTATGTGTTGAACTCAACAAATTGTCTGCAAGCCCATCATTTCATCTACGCAACAGTTTCACGTTATCTTGTAATGTGAAGTTACCTATAGTTAAATCATCACGGTAAATAGCTAAATCATAACACATATATCTACATATATGTAAACAAATGTTTAGAAATTTCAAATTAAGATAATAAATTAGTAATGTTTCTCAGGAAGAAAAGGGTTAATGAATTATTTATGCTTTATTAATTTCGTTTCCGATTTATTTTTTTTTCTCATGGAGAGCACTGGCCATTTTTAGGCTTTTGTCTCTGCTATGCCAGAAGTTGCGGTCATTTTGTTATGCAGGCATCGCTATCTCCAACGAGGGGACAGACAGTCACATCCATGCCTTCTCCGAGATTATTCGAACCTATGTCCTTCGGTAGCGGCTTTCCTAACCACTATACCGTTTGGGCGGCTGATTTAACTATTACCTTTTGCTTATATATATATATATATATATGTGTGTGTGTGTGTGTGTGTGTATAAACTAATAATTCACAATAAATTTTAATAAGAAACCTTTCCATACACCATCTCCAAGGAACAGAAATTCAATTTAAAACCATCATTGAAAAAGTTTTCCTATTGATTTATTACTTTGCAGCTTTAGCGCAAGTCTTGGGCTTTTAAATTTACTTTTAATTACTTTCATTTTGAATATATATATTTATGCATTGATATGTAAAGAGAATAACACAAGCCACAACAACTAACCTGGCGCTCATCGTGTTCGATGAGGTAGAAACTACTCATCAAGGTAGAGTCAGTTTCAAACACGCGACATCCATGCTGCTTTTATGAAGCAAATGACGAACCACAGCCCTTAATACCAATGCACTCCTTAAATGTTGGACAAGCCTATGTGAAATATCCCCTTACTTTCACGAGAATCATCGGCAGCGAAACAACCAGAGAAACACTCATTAAGAGAAAAAGCGTTATACTTGGGATAATCGTTAAAAGCCATTTCTGAAAGTGACGGTTAAGTTCGATTATTCAAAGTAATGTAAAGGGCCTTTAAGACACACTGCCTAATACCTATGTTCTCTTGAAGTCTGAATTTCAGATAGATCTTGTTATATATTTCTTTTTTTTTCTTACTTCATGAATTAATTGAATATCAATAGTTAAAATAGTTTAGTCAATATTTTGATCACGTAATTAATTAGGTTATTTATAGTTATAACATTTAACAAGCCTTCCAACCAGAATAGTGGTTAGAGTCGCTGATTACCATAGGGCCGAAGGGCCGGGTTCGAATCCCGAAGAAGACATGGATGTTTGTAAATGTATAGTATGGTGCGGCATGGCGGTACCCTAAATATGCGGCTAGCCGAAAGTCCTCAAGTGGTTTGGTGGAAGAGGAGAGGGATGGAGGAACCCGTCCTCCGAGAAGCTGTCTACCAAAATTTGGTGAGCTAAATCGCACTGTCACCTGGAGGATGTTTAAGGCTATTGCCAACGGCAGACGTATCGTGCGCTCCTTGCCACTAAGAATTTCTGGGGCTTGGGCTGATGTTACTGTCAGACAAGTGAGCATAAGTAACAACAACATTTACAAACTGAAGCATGTATAATCTGTTTTTTTTTGTAAATAAAGCTTTTGATTGATGAGTATTTTTGTATGTTACAGCAAAACGATTGCAAAATTCAGTTAGATAAATTCTCGTGGTAGGGACTGTGTTGAGAAATATTATTGATATTGGTAAAAAATGGCGTAACAAGTCTATCTATTCGATTACTTAGAGCGCATTCCTTTTAAACATGTGGCTATGTAAAAATTGAGGATTAAGTTAGTCTTCTGTTTCCTTTTTTTTAAGAATTAGAACTACACCGCAATGAAATTGAATGTTAGATTTATTCGTTTGAAATACTAAGGTCTGTTTTTCAAGCTTTGCTTGTTTTTAAGCTAGGATTTAGGCTTTTATTATTATTAATGTACATAAGTATACATAATTTTTCACGTTTTAATTAAAAAGATGAAAAATAGGCCCATGCCATGCATTCTCTTTATTGCCATGCATTCTCTTTTATTTATCTCTTTGATTCTCGTTTTGTTTTGTTTTTGATGAATTTCGGAACACCTGTCAATGTTTTTACTTCATTGTACGAAGTAAAAAGGAAGTAATGTAATCGCAAAAAATTTCGGGTATCATATTTCAACGAAAATACCTATCCTATTTTGACCACTATCGAATGCAGTTTAACGATGTTTTTGTGTGACATTCGTACATAAGAACAGAATAAAGAAATCTTTTTCCCTAAAAAATTATAAAACTAATTTAAGCACGTTGGCGGAAATTTTGAGAATTCTTTAGAAAAGAAATCCACTTTCTATTGTAGGTAACATTTTGCTAATAGCTAAAATTGCGTTTATATGTTAAGTGAATACTAACGACAGAGTGTCGCTGTGGTTAATAAATATGTTGAATTTTAAAGAGTGCTTTTATTTTATTTTGGTTTATGCGCTATCGATGAAGTAGCTTTAATTCAATCCAATAAAATTAAATGGAATGCGAAATGCGTATAATTTAATATTCCGTATAAGGAAGTCTTATGGTGTACACATCAGATTTTTTAGAACACGATTTCTATTCCATTGATTCTATAGATAAAAATCTCCTTTTTGAAAAACATATACTGATTAATATTTTTCATAATAATCTGCACAGAAATACTCACTTTACATCACGATCCTTTTTTGCGCAATAGTTAATGTTTAGTTAAGTACAAATGCTAATATTTCTCTTTGGAGTTATGTGTACGTTCTCTGAATATGTTTCTTGATTATCAAATATTTCGGTCAGTTTTTATCCTACAATATTCAAACATTTTATCTTTTATTTTTTTATTACAAGTGCAAATCTTTTTTAAATGTAAGCACAGGGACCGGAAGAAAATGTAAAAATTTAGATTTCGTAATTATCAAAAAATCGTTTTCTTTAAATTTAAAAATACCAAAGCCTGAAGCTTTGCATCCTACTAAACATGCTAGAAATTTGAAGTACACACAATGGCCAATGAAATAGAAACCTTTAAGATTTTCATTTGAATGCGTGCTAGGGATGAAGTATGTACATTTTTGTATGACAAATGTTACGCGTGGTTATAATGCTAGCGTATAAGTTAGGTATGAGAGTACTTTTCATAATGAACGGAGTGAAAATGGGAAAAACGGCAGATATTTCACCATTTTAAAAAGGGGTTATTGTTGGAGCCCGTTTAGCAGGGGCCTCGATTTCTAAGCCACAAATTTCTAAGTTCTCAAAAACAGATAATCAAAGGTTTTCAATATTTGGAACCAGAAACCACAATCTTTCTTCAGAACACGAACTGAGGTTCGAGCACAGTTTTTCAAGAGAGTGATCGGCATCGTGTGCGACGAATTGTACGAGAGAACAGGGACTTTACTGTGCCTCAACTGGCGCAGGTAGTCAACCAATGTTCTTCTCAAGAGATTTCAGCCCGAACCATGCGCAGATAATAGGAATGCATAGTCGGGTGCCTCTGTGAAAACCACTCATTTCAGCCTGACAAGCAGAAACTCGTTTGCAGTGGTGTCGGGAAAGACGACACACGATATTTAAAGATTGGAAATGGTAATGTATCCGATGAATCATGCTACACCTTATTTTATACTGATGAAAGACGTCGAATTTGGCGAGAACCTGATGAAACTATAAATCCACCTTGCCTTATTCGCACAGTACAAGAATCTGGTGTGAATATCATGATATGGTGCATGTTCTGCTGGCATGAAAGTGGTGCCCTGGTATTCTTAGTGGGTAAACAAACAGCCATGAGACACCTAGATGTACTGTCAGATGAAATGCACCCTGCAATGTTGCATTTTTACCCTGATCGCGACGTATACTTCATGGACAATAATGGAACACTACAACCTACCAGAAGTGTTCATCATTGGTTCTCTGTTAGTCTGACTTCCAGCACCTTCCGAGACCACCGCATAGCCCAGATTGTAACCCCATAGAAATGTGTGGGATATGGTGAAAAGACGCAATCGGCAGCACTCTCCTCTTCCATTTAATTTACAAGACATAGAAAGCTGCATAGTCAATGCATGGTATTCGCCAGACGTAAATACACTCCAGAAGCATGTAGACTCCATGCCCAAATGAGTCAGAGCAGTTACCCGTGCAAAAAGCGGTCGAATAAAATATTTGTCTCGGGTTTCTTATTCATTACCAATCTGCGTATATGTCTTGCAAAAAAAAGGGCCGGGTAAAAAATATTGTAAGCATTGCGCAAAGTGGAATTACCTATATCCATAAGAAAATTTTGAAGCAATCGAAGTTTAACTATTTTTTTAGTTACATAGTCCTAACTATCGCATGCTGAACGTTTGAATAGTATGTGTGCAAATGCGCCAAATTGTATATTAAGTTGCACAACCTCGATGCCGGAGCGATGACATGATAAGGAATTAACAAACGTAAATAGCTTTGGAAGACTTATCGCCAATACATGAAAAACCTTTTTTTTATATGTAAGGATTTTATTAATTGCTATGCATATTGTAGTTCCCAGATACGTAACTGTTACTTTTAGCGATTTTTTCCGAGAATTGCAAAACGTAAGTACACAGCATTCTTTAATCTCACTGAATTCCTTAATCTTATTGCTAAATATTGATTTAGTAGACAACTGCAGCACATATCTACCTATACGATTACCGCTCAGACGCCAATTGGTTAGTGTCTCTGACTGTCGTAACGAAGGACCCATTTTTGTATCCCGGAGAAAGGATGGTCGAAATTTGTCCTTCCCTTCAGAGGAGGTAACGGTGGCTCATCTATTACGGTGTCTCCATAATAAAAAGACCACCGCTTTCGGGCTTACTAGACTGGAAAGAAAAATCTGTGCTATCTTGTTTAGTGCTGTTTAAGTAACATTTCGTACATACCTATTTTCTTTACACTATTAAAACAGCTATATTAAGAAAAAGGAAGGAATAATATAAAAGAAAATGCCAATGAACTTGTGTTCTATTTTATTATCATTATTAACACTGGCTATAGTGGTGTGATTTTCTAAACTATAATTTGCATCTGAAAGGTTCGAGTTTCTATGAGTTATAGAAAGAGCACACCTCTACACTGAACCTGACAACATGCCAGATTTAAAATACAGCGTTTACGCTTTTTGTATTACACTGATTTATTGTCATTTTTCCAAAAAGTTCAAAGAGTAAGATTTTGAAATATATGATAATTACTGGGAATTAAACACTTTTTTTTCATTGCTTGGTTTCATACAGGGCAAATGATGAAATATTAACTCAGTTATTTATGTTGTTTAACTCTGTTCAGAATGGGAAAACTGCGTAAGAATACCGATGGGTTATGTATCAACAGAGCGGCTTGTGTAGTTTGCAAACATTGTGGCGTTACTAAATTCACCAAGTAGCCAGTTCTGATATACTGAAGAATAAGCTGAAATGCAGAGCTGAAATATTTTTCCTATCGAGATAATCTCTCATAACTATATAGTATTTTTATACAGTATGCACACAATGCTATTCAAAATTCATTGTTTTTAATTCCAAAAATTTCTTTAAGGTTTTCCACTGTTTCTGGTAGGAAATGGAAAATAATTCAGAAATGGGAATTTTAGGTTTTGATAAATTCTTCTATTAAAATCCAACCACATTTCCATTAAATCACATACATTCTTTTATTTTATAAGGTAAAAGGGAAAGTTTTGCAAATTTAATTACATAAATAATCAAAGCAAAGATTCAAGACCCAGTACTTCAATTTAAATTTAAAATAATAAATGCGACAGTTCAAATTTCTATTTCCGAGAGGTAATGCAAATGGATGTAGAGTAAGACTTTTAATATAGCTTTCGAATTAAAGATTAATCTGTCAGTTTTTCCAGTCGATTACTCTTCAGCGTGAAAATATGACTTGTTTAAAGTAATAAGAGTTTTAATAATTTCTAACTTAAACAAGAGTAATAAATCATTTATGGATAATGTTCACCATTCTGTAAGGCATCTTATTGATAAGGCATATTTAATATTTCACGTATAGTAAGAGCTGAGTGTTATTGCATCGACCGCGAAATTGTCGCCAAGCAACGCGATTTAACGCCAGTGCAAATTATGGACAAACGGGATGCAACAACGCGTTCACAACTGCGCTTTCATCTGATGTAACCTCGATTCATTTTCGATAAGCCACTACTTTTATCAGCAAGAATGCGTATTAACAGTCATTGCAGTATTTCGTTCTTGCATTTAAAAGAAAGAAAACTATCACAATTTGCAGTCTTCTTTCTACCGAACAGCAGGCTGTGGATTATTTTCAAATATGTGGATCGCACTATCAAAACAAGTGTGTATTAATCAACACGATATAGTCAGCTGAAAATGGCGAACAATTAGCTGCTGGATGTTTATTCTCTTCGCGTTCCAAATAGAACTCCCGGTAAAATCGAAGAGCACCCCAGAATAGCTGTAATTATCGAAAACTTTTTTATGAAACGTAAAAACGAAGTTTGCTGAATAAAGATTGCTTATTAGAAAAAGCTGATGTATACACGATATGACTTCCTTGTACGGAATATTAAATTATACGCATTTTTCCCTGCATTCTATTTAAATTTATTTCTCCTAATTTCATCAGAGATATATTTCTCATTCAATTAAATCAGCTCTCACTACGAGGCAAGGCAAAACTAGACAAAAACTCAAACTATTTTCATTAAAAATTGAAAGATATAGAAAAATATACTACACCAAAAACAGTTAAAACAGTTAGAAACAATTTTTACAATTAAAATTAGCGTTTCTACGGAAAAACAAGCAATTCGACCAGCAGGAAACAAGGCAGATTTTTCGGTGCACAAAATTATAGTTTCATTTTTGTCCCACTCGTCAAAGAGTCACTCAAGATGCAGAAAGACGTAATATACTATTCTGCTAAGTTTCAATTGTGAACAAATATGGCTGCTATGGTAAATAAAAAATTACGCGTAGCCGCACTCAAACAACTTTTAAATTGTTGTTAATACTACAAATATTCCATGCAGATTAACTGAGGGCATAAAAACTTTAACTGGTAGGTAAGAACAACGTAATTCCATCATTTTTAAGACAAAATTGCACAATTTACAACATATAAAAAATGAGCTCACTGAGTGGGTATATATATATATATATATACGGTGGCAAAAATTTCTAAAAGCCTTCACGTTATATATATGTAACAATAACGGGCGTGCTTTTTCGTTATGCTCGAGCTGCAGAGATACATCAGCAAAGCACTATCCAATTAAGACTTGTTTTATTGACGAATTATTTACAAAAATATATATACAACTATCTACACATAGCAAGCGTCTCATTCTTTTTTCCACCATCCTCTTCCATCCACACTGCGCCACCTATCGTTGGCTTTTTTCTTCTTTTTTTTTTCCGAGATTCACCAGCGCCCTCACACGCCGCCGCCAAGAGTAAAACTTGCTTCTACAGAGGCTTGTTTTACTTAAACAGTCTTGACATTGCATATTTGCTTGTAGGAACACAGACAGAAACAAAAAAAAATGGTATCATTAGTTAATCACAAATAAAAGCTGAAATTATTCAACAATCCACATGAGTAGATGTTTGCCAAAAGAGAGAAAGAAAAAAAAACTCACCAAATAACCAATAATTAGTGGGATCCAAAAAAACAATTGACACCACGTACACCTCACTAATCATTTACATACATATATTACACTTCAAATATGTAAAAATAAAAATTTGAAAACACAATAAACATTAAAGAATGACGTATGAGAAACTCACTCATCCGTTTCAAACCTAGATAGAGCATCTGCCCCAAGATGGAAAATACCAGGTTGGTGAATTATTTTATAATTCCATCTTTGTAATGCTAATGCCCACCTTGTCAATTTGGGACTCTTAGGAGTTGTTTCAATTAAAAATTTCAAAGGATTATGGTCGGTAATAATCTCGACTACTGTACCATGTAGCCATTTATCAAACTTTTTAAGACCAAATAAAACCGCATATGCTTCCTTTTCTATTGTCGACCAATTTTTCTGCGTATTATTAAATTTTTGACTGACAAAAGCTATAGGTTTATAATTACCCTTATCATCAATTTGCGTGAGACAACAACCCATTGCATAGTTAGATGCATCCGAATGAATCTGAAAAGGTTTACTGCAGTCGGGAGTCGACAATGCAGTGACTTCACAAAGCAAATTCTTTAAGCGCTGAAAAGATTCTTCTTCTCGTTTCCCCCAATTAACATCATTCGACTTTTTACCTTTAGTTAACTCCGTTAAAGGCGATGCTAATTCTGCGAAATTTGGTAGGTAACTTCGATAAAAACCCATTAATCCTAAAACTGATTTAACTTCCTTTTTGGTAGTTGGTCGCTTTAATTTCCTTATAGCTGAAATTTTATCGTTATCCGGTGCATGTTTACCATTTCCTATTTTATGACCCAAAAATTTTATTTCTTTAGCTGCAAAGGTACATTTTTCCAGTTTAACAGAAAATTTATAATTTTCTAATTCTGTAAGGACACTTTTTAAATGTGTTAAATGTTCCTCCCAGGTTTCCGAATAAACTATTATATCATCAATATATGCTTGAGCATAGGAAGAGTGATCCCTTAACACCTGATTCAGAACCTTCTGGAAAGTGCCAGATGCGCCAGACAACCCAAAAGGCATAACTTTCCACTGGTATGTTCCATCGTGAGTGGAAAAAGCAGTTAACTCTTTACAGTTTTCATTCATTCTTATTTGATAATACCCTTTTTGTAAATCTAGACATGTTAAATATTGAGCCATACCCGCAGTAAATATCATTTCCTGCATGTCCTTCATGGGGAAACTCGGAACCTTTGTCACTGTGTTTAGAGCTCTATAGTCCACACATAATCTGATTGATGCATCTTTCTTCGCAACACACACAATTGGATAAGTTATTTCCGCTTCGGATGGTTCGATCAGGTTCGAATCAAGAAGTTCTTGTACTTGCCTGCTTACCTCTGATCGATATGACATTGGAACACTATAAGAATGTGGTTTGCGTCGGGTGGCATTAGGTAAAAGTTCTATCCTATGTTCTCCAACATTCACCGGTTGCAAGGGTCTTGTAAACAGTTTCTGATGATTTTTAAGAAGCTCTATCAATTGAATTTGTTGGTTAGCTGTCAAATAAGACATCTTTAAGTCATGTAGTTTTTCATGGAATAATCTTTCAGCATGACTAGTTGGAATGGTTTGAACATCCCCAAACTCTTCTTCTCCCTCGAAGATAACATTGAGGGTGTTAGATTCAGCGATGAATTCTCTAATTTTGTTTTGATGCACATGTTTAACACTGTTATCCGGCATCTTAACAAGAAACGAATGTTCATTTTTCTTTTTCATAATAGTCCCAGGACCTTGCCAGCGAGCTAACAGCTTATTTTTAGAGTCTGGAAAAAGGACAATAACTTTGTCATTTGGTTTAAATGTCTTTGAACTAGATCTTAAGTTGTGATAATGCGCCATCTTATCTTGTTCGATTTGAGAGGTTATTTTGGCTCTCAAAGCAGCATCTTCCAATTTCATTTTCAGGTTTTCCATATATACTGAGATCGGAGTTGTGTCATGTTGAAGACCTTCTAACTGTCCAGTCCACGTATTCTTTAGAATTGAGAGTGGACCTTCAGGTTTGCGTCCATACAACAGCTGGAATGGGGCAACTCCCGTGGTACTATTTGGCACTTCTCGGTAGGCCCAAAGAATGAAAGGAATTTTGGTGTGCCATGTTCGAGGTTCATCGAGAATGACATGATGCAGCATTCGTTTTAAAGTTTGATTAAAACGTTCCACTAGTCCGTTGGATTGAGGATACAAGGGCGTAGAAAATCTTGGACTTGATCCCATTCTCTTTTCAAACTCTTTCGTCAGCTCAGAGTTGAAATTAGTCCCATTGTCTGATGCAATGATATTAGGCACCCCAGTTCTCATGAATATCGACAACAGAGCTTCACATGTTGCTTTGGCTGTAAGACTGGTCAATGGTACAGCTTCGGCCCATCTTGTGTGCTGATCTACCAGGCACAACACATATTTATGACCTTTTGAGCTAGGTGGATCAATTGGTCCTATCATATCAATGTTTACCACTTGAAATGGCAATTCGGGTCTTGCTACAGGTGTTATAGGAGCTCGATCTTTAATTTTAATTTTCCTTGTTAGTTGACATTCTTTGCAAGCTTCACAAAAGTTCTTTACGTCTTTTGAAAGTCCAGTCCAATAAAAGGAATATCTTATTCTCATAACAGTCTTCTTTGCTCCCATGTGACCACCAAATACAGAGCAATGCGCCAGTTTTAAAACTTCCTTTCTTCGGCATTTTGGTAAAACCAATTGATTTACCGTTTCACCCAGAATTTTTTCTGTATGGAACAAAAATTTGTCTTTGAAATAAAATCCTCCTTTTTCTTCCTTTGCATTTTTCCTAGCTTCCTCCAGATCTTTACAGGTTTCTTGTTCTTGAAGAAATTCTTCAGTTTTCGTACGATTTAGCGAAGTTTTTTCCACTTCGGCAACACAAGCTTCATTCGTTGAAAATTCATCAGCAAGGATATCTTCATTTTCTCGTTTTTTACGTATTTCTTCAAACTCTTCACATGCAACCCTGGCATTGTCTATTACGGGTATTTTCGATTCCGAAATATTGGTTCCCATTAGCACATTTTTGATTTCTGGCGGCAAGAGAACATCTTCCACGAGGGAAGGAGCTACTGCACAGAGGACATCTTGATGCACGACGTCACCCGTACCTCCCATATATAAACTCATTGGTATGTTTACTAAAGGACATTTCTCTGCCGGTCCGAAAATTCCTTTAATATAAATTGATGGCTTATTCTCCATGGGGAAATCTTCTACAATATTACTTCTAACCACTGTAATTTCAGTTCCTGAATCTACCAGAGCGGTTGCTCGTTTTCCATTAACATTTATCTGGATTCTTTCTAAATTACACAAATTTTCACCAATTATGTTTCGCTTGTGAGACATTACTTTGGCCACTACAGCCGTTTTAGATTGCTCTAGTTCCTTCTTTTCTTCACCGATCTCCACTGCAGCTCTATTTACGTTGAACTTCTTCTTTACATCTTGTTCCGTTTTATTTTTTGAAAGTCTTGGGCAAAACTTCTTCACATGTCCGTCCATACCACAAAAATAGCACACATACTTAGGACGAATTTTAGAAACTTCTTGTTGGGAATTAAAATTCACATGCTTGTTTTCAGCACGAGGCGTTCCATGATTCTCATATCTTCTGCTGTCCCGTTGCAATGGATACTTGTTATAAGTTTGGGTCGGAGCTTTAAGCGGTGCACCTGTTTGTTTCTTAAACGACTTGCGTACACTTTCGTATTCGTCAAGCTTGTCGGCCAAAAGTGATGGTTTAACTATCTTTCCCCATTCATCGACGAAATGGTCTCTTACTTCCATAGGAACTCTTTTCTTAACTTGGTCGGTGATTATAAGGTCCTTAAGTCCTCCAAAATCAGTTATTTCGAGTCCGTCGATCCAACCTTGGAAATAGTTAGTTACCTCGTAGACAAAATCTCGCCATGTCTTATCGGGACTTCGTTGGTGCTGAACGAATTTTTGCCGAAATCCTTCTGCATTCATTTTGGATTTCTTTAACAACACTTCTCCAACGTATTCATAGTTTCCAAATTCTTCTTCTGGAATTCTGGCAATCAATTCTACAATGTCCGAAGGCATAAGAGGTAACAGATATGAAACCATATCGTTTTCTTCAATTTTCATCCTCTTGACCTGTCTTTCAAACTATGAAAGATATAACGGCATATCACATTCCTTTGCATCGAAACGAAGCATCGACTGGGTAAGTTCCAACTGTATTTTATTTGGAACTAATCTTTCTATTTCCGGCACTCTTAAACCTGCTTCTATTCGCAACTTCTCCAGCTCAAATTCCATTTGCTGCCTTTTAACTTCATTTTCCAATCGTAACTTCTCCGCCTCCACTTCCTTTTCTTTCCTAACCCGTTCGTTTGCCTCTAACTCTTTTCTAGTACTGATGATTGTGTCTAACAACATTTTAGTAAATTCTTCATCATATGAAGCACTTCCAGTAATGAGCTCATGACGATTCTAAACAAAGACTTTCTATTTAAATTATGTCAATGTATTCATTTATAATGATAACATTTCAATTTGTAAATACAGATAGTAATTGTAGTACAGATCAATTAAATTCCAAATGAACTCGCAAACAGCATTAATTTATGCAATTCTTTCCATTATTACAATATACACATTCACATCAAACTGAATTAGCCACCATATATTTAAAATTCAAACATCAGTTTCTTTTCCAACCTTTAATCAAAACACTTGAAAAAAAATCCAAATATATTAAACTGTAATAATCCCTTTCAATGAAATTATCAACATAAACAGAACTTTTAAAATATGTTCTACATATATCTAATTTTTTTTCTTTCATTCAAACTAAACTCTCACCAGCTTTATCCAAATAAAAGTTCGAGATAATAAAAAAATATTTACAACAGTCAATAAAAAAAAGGTACGCTAAAGAGCCAGTTTTTATCTCATTTCTAAAAATCAAAAAGCAAAAAAATGAGTAACGATCTTGTTCACGTGTGGTTCTTTTTCTTTTTACCAAGGTCACACCCACAGACTTTCCGACTCCAAGCGAGAATCTAAATCGAAACAAATATATACTACGTATGCACTCAAGCTAATACTCTACTTAAAATAAATCACTTTTTTTCCCGAGACAAAGAACACATGAATTCACACAGTTTTTAGTAAGTGTTTTACCCATGCAAATGAACAATAATAACGCATTAAAATAATCATAAAATGATCATAAAAGTAAATCAAAATCATAAAATGATCAATACAACTAAAAATATTTCATTCCGAGAAATAATATTTATTTCACTGAAGTAAAACAATATTATTAACACTTTAGAATACCATATAACCATTTGCATACTTGAAATTTCAATACCATATAACCATTTGCATACTTTGAAATTTCAATTCAATACTGCTGACGCAGAAATTTATTTATTTTTTACTGGCGTAAAAAAGTTATTCTCATTTACTAATGCAAACAATTTTCAACTTCTAAATACTTATCACTGGCGTGATACACAACAATCATACTATTCGATTCAATACTGCTGATGCAGAAATTTATTCTCATTTGCTGACGCAAACAGTTTTATACTTTTTAATACTCATCACTGACGTGACATAGAAAATTCACATTATTCGAGAACAGAACTTTATTAAATTAATAATCATACTTAAAACTTAAGCATACTTCTTATTATGAAATCTTAAAAGAGGATCCCAACTAATAAAAAATAAATATTTGGCAAACATCACTCACCCGCTTCATATGATGGACATTCCCCCAACACTTCGATGAAATTCATTCCTAATATATTTCTTTAAATTTCTTCTTCTTGTGGCATGGCTCCGCTGCCACCATTGTAACAATAACGGGCGTGCTTTTTCGTTATGCTCGAGCTGCAGAGATACATCAGCAAAGCACTATCCAATTAAGACTTGTTTTATTGACGAATTATTTACAAAAATATATATACAACTATCTACACATAGCAAGCGTCTCATTCTTTTTTCCACTATCCTCTTCCATCCACACTGCGCCACCTATCGTTGGCTTTTTTCTTCTTTTTTTTTTCCCGAGATTCACCAGCGCCCTCACAATATATATATACGAATAATTTCAACTGCATTAGACGCCCAGATAAACATATATTTAAAAACAAATTCACTCACAAAAAAGAAAGCAAATTAAATAAAATCACGAATAAATCATGTATGTAATCATCTTCTATTACAATTAAATATTTAGAAGTCTTATCATAAGAAATGGTGTTTTAATTTTGCATTTAATGATTTTACCTTTTTTTAATTTCGGTAAAATTGATTCTGGATCCCAATAAACAAATGTCTCAGATTTAAATAAAGTTTCAAAATGTAAATATGTCCTTAACAGTCATGTCTTAGTTAATAGAATAAATTATATAGTAGAAGGAATATATTTATACTTCATTTTTAGCCTAAAGGATCGCTAGCTCAGAAGGACTATTGATTTAATTGCGGCATTTTGGAACTTTGGAACTTTGGGGTTATACTGATTTTCAGCAAGCGAAGTATTATCCTGCTCTTGCCGGTTCCTTGATGTAACCATGTTGGTCCTGATAGTAGTGATTCCGTACTGTGATTTTCTCCCATAGAGGTACGTATGAAAAGGGCATTTTGCGTTGATTCACAATAAGAGTCTTAAGTATCTTTTGAAATTGCTGCCACCAAGTATTAGAGCGCTGCGTTAGATTTAAAGAAATTAATAATGAAGAATCTGTATAAAGACCTCCACGGGGCATCCCTCCCTTTCCGTGTAGTGCCTAAGGGCGGAGCACGTTATAAGAAAAAAAAAGAATCTGTATGAATATATGTATGTTTCTCGCATTGTGAAAAAACAATGATACCTAGAGACATCAAATTTTGAATACTGTAGTCTTCCTCTCGAATGCGGGCATCTGAAAGGCTAAATTTGGAATCTGGAATTTGCTTTATTATCTGCTTCATTTTGTGCAAAACTTTATTCAATTTTTATTAACAAACTCAACGATTTCAAAGCTTTCTATTAACATTAACATCCCATGCAAGTTCATACGCGGATGTTTTATGCTCGAGGTTTCTTCTTTTGTGATACTGCTGTTGAATTGAATTTTATGGTTTAAGTGCGAAGAATGCGATATTTAATAAATAAAGGTAACATTCAAAAGGTTAAAAAAATGCCATTTTGGGCGTAATATAAAATCTGAAAGCTTTCAGATTTTGTTTCGTGCTTTAAAGTTGAAGAAATTCGATACGACGGCATTAAGTCTAAATATTTGTCGTGAATGTTTAATGAAAGTTTCAAGCTAAAAATATACTTAATATTCTATTCTAAATGAGATTATATATTTGCTGTTTTGGAATACATGGAATAATAACTTTCCCTTACTAAGAGATGCTTTGTGAATCAGCATATGCATTTATGGCAGTTATATCGAAATGATTTCTGTCATACCTAGAAATAATCTGTTATAAATAGACGATGACATTCTAGGTAGTCATTGAAGCTGAAATGGTAGAATCCTTTGCTCGAACCATATTCCATAATCTCCCTTGAGTGGCATGATTAGAACTAGGAAGTTCTCGAGCATTCGTAATTATAACAGATGAAAGCCTTGTCATGCATAACTGCTTAGTATCAGTTTCAATGCTTAAAGCAGAAAGTATTAAGATAAATCTTTGAAAAGTGTAATACCTAGAAATGAAATTTCTTCCATGAAGCAGAACTCCATTATTGCCATAGGTATCTGCGCATTTAATATAAATGTATTGTCAAGAAACTTTTAATGAATGTTTTATTGATTATTCAAAGTAATCAAACAAACTGTTGTATAATAATAAGCTTATACGGAATTAAATGTTAAAATTATTTCTAGTTTTCTTTAATTATATGTAATAATTTCTATTAAAACTCAGATCTCTATTCATACACAATTAAATGAAATGTTATTCTACTTCCACTAATTAGGAACTTAAAAAAAATTATAGTTTGTCTCTTTAAAGTGAATTGTTGTCATGCATTTTTAAGCAGGTTTTGTTATTCAAATATGTCATTGATGTGCAGGACATTTACGTGACAATTTTTGGAAATGTATTACATTCCAGAAATAAGGATATTTTCCATACCCACAGATAATGTAGCTTTGTAACTCACAGATAATAATAACACAAGAAACGAAAACTGAATACATGCATTTTTTTTCTTATACATCAAATACAAATTTGTTTTTCTTATTAATGCAAATTTGTTTTTCTTGTTAATAGAAATTTGTTTTGCTTGTTAACACAAATTCGTTTTTGCTTATACTGTACAAAAATACTTCATTCACTGTCTAAAGCATATTTGAAAAGCTAATTTTTTACACTTGACACTAAAGATTAGCTGTAAAAGTACCCAAAATTACAGTAAAATGTGATGCACAAAAATACTTATTAAATGACAACAAAAGAGGAAAGAAATCAGTAAACATCATTACGTAATGTAATATGTATTATTAATATAGTTATCAAAATACACATCATATACGTAGTATGTATATGATGATATGATTTCTAAAGACAATCAAGTTAGTACTATGCATGATTGCAAAACTCGTGAGGAATTTATATTCCACCAGCATGCAAATTTAACATTTAGAAGGCAATTAATATAATGTATTTCACAAGACCTGGCAAACATTACTATTGTTTGCGATATTCTATGAGCATTTTTGTTTACCGCATTTTATGCTGTAAGCAGAAAGAAATATTCGGGTTTATCGCAAGCAATACATTAAGTCTGAGAAATATCACTGATCTCACTAAATAGTTTAGCATCATATATAATGATAAGTCTTTAAGATATATATGTTCAACCCGCAATCAATGCAACGGATATGACCCAGTAGGCTGATATATGCAGCCTAAAAGGAAATTTATTTACAGTTTAATTTTAAATACTGATTGAGGATTTTTTAAAATTTAAATTTAAAAATTTAAATTAAAATTTTAAATTTTTGAAACGAATGTTAGAATTAAATTTTACACGTCTTGTAAAGGTTTAATTTTGTAACAGCATTTTTACAGATATTAACACAGAAAGCGCTGCCGAATGCAATATTGTGGCTGCAGAATCGTTATATCCACGAACGGAATTAATTCTGCATCCTGCGTAAGCAAACCGTTGTGTTTCAATTTCATTTTCAAATATTTTCATTTTGAGCGTTCTTTGTTGAATTTTACTATCCAAAATAGTAGTAACGTCTTAAAAAATAACTGGCAAATACCTGGTGAAATTAGATTATTTTAAGAAACGTTGGCGAGTAATATTTTGTTGTGTAATAATAAATATGGTTTATCACTTTGCTTGCTTTGTTGTAAAATTGTGATATTAAAAACTGATAATATATCATCATTAAATTACGAAACGCAAGTCATTTTAATGACCCATTTGCTCGGGTCCTTGATTATTTGATCTGGAACTATTAACCCCATTAGACTTGAAGAAAACTTTCGCTAGGTCTGAATGAACTAGAAAAAAACATTTTTATTTCTAAAAACATTTTTATGTAAGCAGAACATCTAGCACACGTTCTTATGCTAACATTATCAGCCACAGCTCATAATGATGCAACAAAGCACAACAGTTAAATTTAAGTTAAACATGGAACAGTTATCAAAGTCTATATACGTTTAATATACTCGAAGCTGGCTCAGTTATTTCTATCTGGGGCATAAAAATCAAGATCTCGGCAATGATTTTATACAAGGCCGAGTAATTACATCTTTTAAATCTGGCAGGAACTAAAAGTTGCGTTCACGGGCTAGAAATACGATCTGTCATAAAACCTAAAAACCTCAGTTAAAATAATAGCTAACTTATATGCATTCTGCTGAGGAAAAAGAAAAGAAGTTATGATAAAAGTAAATCAAAATAACCGATTATTAAAATAATAACTCTATACATTTCCAAATCAGTATTTATTTAATCGCAATGTGGATCGTTAACGACCTGGCTAGGATTTTAATATCCAAACCTATAACATGAACGAACTTTTACAATACCGTGTGCATACGTTCAAGAATATCAAGGTTTACTTAGTATGTTTCGTTTGAGAATAGTAAGCAATTGGCTTACGTTTGGTACAGATTTTATAAATTAGGGTTTGATTATTATATTCTGGTTAGCGTATTTGTATTGCCCTCTTTAACATTTGAAACGTCGGTTATGTCCCATTGATTTAGAACCTATATGCTATTTTACTTCTTTGCTTGTAAGACCACACGTTTATTTCTGTCCTTGACCGCGCATGGTTATTTCGAAAATAGACAGTACATTTGCAATTTACTAAATTAACAGAAATTAAGTTATTTTTAGGATGGGAACATTATGTGCCATGTGTTGCATTATAAGGTATTTTTCTCTTCTTTCCACATGCCTTCGTGGCGTCACTAGAAGCACTCTTGAGCGTATTCAAGTGGACCGAAGTTAGCATCCTGGTGAGAGTAATGAAAATTTTTTCAACTTCCTGAGTTTAAAAAAAAACCTAATGACTCTAAACTATATAATATTTTTAAGCATTATGTACTGTAAAGTTCAATTGTCGCTTGAATACATTTCGCCGTTGCCTTTCCCTTCTATAAATTCACTACTTGCTAATTGCACTATTTATATCGATTATTAATGTAAATTTGACTTCTAGAAACTCACTATTTGCTAATTGCACTATCTATATCAGTTATTAATTTATCAGTTAATTACTTTTGTCATTGCAGATGTTTGGGGAATGCACCTGAATCAAGGTACTAATTATGTGTTCCTAGTTCTGGCATTATATTCACAATGCTGAGAGAACAATTTTGTTTGGTAGATTCTTGATCAAGATTGTTGCTTTCATTTATTCTTTATTCTGACGCTTTATGACCTTTTCACCTGCAGTTGTAGCAACTTAAAGTCTTCCGCATGCTTAGGCCTCTTTCGCGTTCCAGAGATATTTAATAGCAAACGCTGCTGTGCTTTAAATTGGCGACTTTTAGATTCTTATAGTACTTAACTTTTATTGTGTTTTTGTCAAACAATTCCTCACAAGATTCTATTGTGATTCTAAAACTTTCAAATTCTTCTGTCAGGTTATGTAGCAACAAATATTAGGAATTCTTCTGGTGTTTTAGATCCTATTTCCTTTTATCTGCAGGTTTATTTACAATTTCAAAGAAAAGTTAAGTAATCCTACATTTTTTCATTCGCGTTCATCGTTTTCGATACAGTTTGCTTCATAAGGCTAATTTTAGTTAAAAGGCTTTTAGACTGATGAATTTCGTGCAGTTTCAACCAAACTGCGTATGAATTTTGCCATTTTAAATGTTGATGATTTCATACTCAAAGCATTAATTACTAAAGCGTTTTTGACACCCATTTTTCAAATTCGGCTTGGTTAGTTTCAGAAGTTACAAGCTCTACTAATTGCCAATTCACGATTTCTTTAAGTTCTGACTGGATTAAAACCATTTTTACCCGAAAATGCCATATTTGAAAGTTACTGTTATCCAGTTTTTCAGTTTGAGTATTCGGGTTCATTACTTCCATTAGTTGTATACAGTTTCGGGAAAGCGAAAAAAAAATAATAATTTTGTGTTCTTTGTTTCACACCAAAAACACAGGTGTTTGACTTGCTACTTAAACGTACATCCCCAATGGACTTCTTGGGCACCGGGGACCATAGCATGTTGAGTTTTTGTTTGGGGAGATGTTGAGAGTTTTGGGGTAGTGTGAAACTTCGTTGAGTAGCAAAGGAGCATCTTTACTGTAAGTTAAATAGAGATTTTAATAAGTGCTTTCCTTGCGCATAACAAAACAACTGAACAGAATACGTCAACGTATGACATGTGAGGAAATTCATATGATGAAGATGGATAAAAGGTGATAAACACTTGACTAGTATATCAGCAGGTACTTGAGTGCAAAAATTCCATGCGATGCTTCGCATAAATGCTGTCTGGAACATTCTGCTAGATCCCTATCCCATACTAGTTTATAACAGCTTTATTCAATGCTAGTATCCATGCCTCACGTCTGAGTACCACGCTGGAGAAAATTACTGCTGGCCGCTTCGGTGTTGGCCCAAAACATCGCGGACGAAAATGCAAATAAATAAAATAACGCAAAAGAATAAACACAAAATAAGAGAGAAAACTTTGTCTTACAAATCAGCGTGGAAGAAAACAAAATAAGGCAAAAAATCGCAGTTCTAAAACATAGTTGTATAAAACATAGTTGCCGAAAATAAAGCGGTTCAAAAACTTCGCAGTTAAAACCATCAACGTCGAAAATGTCGTAGAAAAAATAAAGAACTTACGAATCATCACAGCCATGCATTTTTCACTCTTTAAAAGTTGTAAACGCATTTCGTATCGTGTAATCATTTGTAATCTCCCTTTTTGTGATCTGTTTTAAACTACATTTTTCATGAAAACTTACTAAAAACACTTTCTACAAAGGATTAATTAAAAAAAATATTTATTAGTTAACTTTACAAGTGTAAAATTCTACTAAGTGCTGCTATACGTTGCATTAATTTTCTACGCATTTCCAATTTTCAAATGCTTAAGATTCTTACTTTTCAACAAAAAATTATTAGTTAATACAAAAATATGAAATGTAAAAGTAAAAATAATCCTCTTTCCTTCTTGCGCTCACAATTAATTATGCAAATATACGTTTAAAACTTCTAAAACCTAAAAAACGTTTGTCTGCAGTGTTACAGTCATCCGATGATTTGTAAGTGTTTTACTTTTTACCACTATATTTTCGAAGACGATGTACTTAACCTGCGAAGTTTCTAAACCTCTTTATTTTCCGCGACGTTATTTTGTACCGCGATGTTTTAGAACTTCGATGCACTAACTTTCCCTTCTCCCTCTATGTTCTGTACAGCTCATTTTGTCCTTGCGTTATTCCCTCCCCGAAGTTTTCGTCTGCGATACTTCTGCTGCGATATTTTCGTCTGTATCAGCCACATCGATAACCAGGTACTAAATGCACCCCGGATAGGAACATCGGGAGGACACACTGCCTTCACGTCTTTCCTGGCTTCTACCGCGGGACAATTAAAAAATGAACTTTATGCATCTTCAATACTACACAACCGCAAGGGAAAAGGCACAACATGTGTTCCCAACATGAAATTTTCCTACGATGCGTTATTATAATAATCCCATGTTCATCTCCTACCGTTACTAATCCATAAGGTTAATTATTGATAGCATTTGCTTAAAACTGCCATGATTCCTCCGCTTGAATAATTAGTGAATTCACTAACCTTATAAGGTATTTCTCCCGCCTTCTTCGCATGTCTTCGTGGTGTTGTGGTCAGCACGCTCGATGTGAATTCGAGAGGTCCGTGTCTGGAGTCCCGGCGAGAACATTGCTAATTTCTCACGTGTTCTGCTTTTAAAAAAATACCTAATATACCTACAGTGGCTCCCGAACTAAAAAAGGTGGTTGATGAAGATTCTCCACCACTAGGATTTGGCGACTGAATTCCCTAATTTCCAGTCGCCTTTGAAAAAGGGGAGTATGTAAGGTATTTCCCTCGCCTTCTTCGCATGCCTTCGTGATGTAGTGGTCAGCACGCTCGAAACGAATTTGAGAGGTCCGTGGTTCGAGTTCCGGGGAGGGCATTGCTCATTTTTCATCTCTCCTGCTTCAAAATGATTAAATGTCTCTACAACTTAAGCATTTTAATAAAATGTTATCTAGCGGGTTCTTTTCTTTTATATTTACTCCTCCACATCATGTTTAATACAATACTTCAGATTCAAAAGAGCATAACAAGTTCTTTTTTTATGTCTATATCCTGTGTGTTAAGTGAAACTAAGAAGTAGACCGAAATCATCAAATGTCAAGAAAACCTAAACATGTTTCATATATATATAACTGGAGAAAACTTAAGGCACTCATGCTTCTTGCACTGTGTTAGGAATATGAATTAATATTGAATATTACTAAAGTATTATAACGATTATGGTGATTAATTTTCATAAATTTTCTGTTGTACTAGTCTTGCTATTCTAAAGCGATTAAATTGCTGTCGTCATTTTAAGAATGCAGATATCTTTCATCTCACTCAGGCTTTCCTTCCTTGCATTGACATTTATTTTTAGCAGAAAACAATCATTATCAACAATTTTATTTTTAGCGGAAAACAATTATTACCTGTCTAGAACTACACGATATTTTTTTGATGTCAAATTTTATATTCCTGAAGCCGAAAGTAAGCAAGGAAATAAGAATTTCCCACCGAGGAAAGTCTGATACTTTTCACTGCTTGAATACAACAGAAAGTCTGAGTACAAGCAGGCTAAAACAAATTCGCGTCTTCTGAAGCTTTTTTATTCAGGTGAGTAAACAGAAATGAGAGAGCTGTCGAGCATTTTAGAAAAACCTTTCTGAGTGACTTTAAGCTCTTGGGAGCGTGTTTCTGGAAATTTCCAAAATTAAAGAAATATTTTCAGATCTCCAAAAAAAAAAAAACGGTGCAAAGGGACGACTTACCTGTCAAATTCCTGTGTTTTACAACAAAGAAATATCTAGTTCTATTTGTGCGATTTAAGGATACAATGTATCTATACAAGAATACATGCACTAAAAATAGTGAACTATTTAAACGTGTAAAATATAACTGTTCAGCGCAGATTAAAAATTAAGAAACCTGCGTGGGAAACATACACAAAATTACAATCAAATAAGGCAAAATGAAATAATAAGTGAATCAAAACAAATCCTAACATTGCAAAATACCTTTTATTAGTATTCAATTTATCACTCTTCCAGTTAATCTATGCAACACTGAAGATTATTAAGATGCTATACAGATCTTCTTTATACCAAGGCTGTGATTGTTATGAATGCAAAGCTCCTATATCTGTAATTTTAATTTCCATGCAGAGATGTCGCTCGGCTAATACACCAGATAATATAAATTATGTGTTGTTTAATATAATGCAGCAGTATTTTATACAATAGAAGTATACAGGGGAAACTGTTGTCTCCCTATAGCTGTTTATAAATGAGATACATCACAAAGGCCTTTCTAATGTTAAACATTTCAGGAGGTGCTCGAAGTATGATTAGCATTGATACATAATTCAGTGTGTTGTTATAATAACAATATTGATGGCATAAATTCAGTGCGGTATGTTAGAATAGATAAAGCAGAATGAAAATACTCACATGAGGCAATACTGCAACTTGCATCCTGAAGAAGACAACAAAAAATTATGATGTGTTTAAATGCAGGCATACATTACCTATATTTATCTTTAAAAGAAAATAAGTGTTCTTCCTACTACAGCATAACAAATATTATTACCAACTGAAGAAACTAAACGTTGTAAAACCTGTAATAATATTATTTTAATACGTGCATTTGCTTTTCTTCAAAGTATTTCAATCTGAACATATTTCATGCTCTTAATGATTTATTTCTATAGCTATTACTTATAATCCTATAAATGACTTATGGTTCAAGAGATGTTAATTTTTCAGTGGTTTTACACGAAAATGTGTTTGGTTATTGCATTAAACTACAGTTTATTTGTATTAAACTACAATTTGACTACAGTTTAGGTGCTATTTAACAAAAATAATTTAAATAAGTTGTGCTTGCAAGTCATGAATATAAATTAATAACTGTTAAAATAATGTTAATTTATTACCTCCATTTAATAACACATTTATTTCAACAATTCTTTTATGTGGAATTATTTTAAATTGAATTTCAATACCATAACTTCTCCATTCAGACTGCAAACTGTCTCTGCAAAAGTGCATTAATATTTAAGGAAAATATTCTAAATATATTGAAAATAAGCTCAGTAATGTCTAGACACCATATTTATTCATCTGATATAAGTATGTCGTAATTAGATTTGTGTTGGAGTAGAAAATATGGCGAGACTTAAAACAGACACCAAAACCCTGAATCAAATACTACTTACTTATCTTTATAGAGAAATAAATGAAAATATTATAAAAAAATAGGTTAAATTAAATACGCAGTTGAGAGCTATTGTTAAATGTGTTAGTTCTACATGAACTATTTTACGTACTGTATAATCAAATATAAGACCAGCTTAGTTTGGGATCAGAGTGTTTTATCAAAAATTTTCAGTTATAACTTCCGGGAGCTCATAAAATAATAGCTTCCGTCAAACTCCTCTTCAGATATCAGAAATGTAGGTTTCTAGTACGAATTTTATGCCAAATGTAAGCTAACTAAAGGCGTCCGTGAAATGAAGGTGCTCGATTTGTATCCCATGCAATCGATTACATACACATTGAGTACCAAGAACTTACATATATGTTGGTCTGTCATTAAATGGTAAACTTTGTAGGGATTATTTGTTTTAGGAAACAAATATATAACATAAGCCCGTTGAATTAAAAACATATTTTTAAATAATTTTATTTTTCTGACAGTTTTGCAGAGTTAAAAAACATTTAGAAAGGATGAAAATGTAAAGATAGCTAGTGTTGAGGCGGATAAATTATGCTTTACAGTTCCAAAACTACATCCGATATACAACGTTTAAATTAGTTCAGTATTTTGAAGAATGATTCTTGTAGTTAGGATGAGTATTTCGTATTTCCCATGATCATACTTCAGGGTGCCGAGTTTTCATGAAAAAACTGGCAAACAAAATGTGAGATAAACATGAGAGTGGCCAATAAAATAAATTTTATGTTGCTTGATATGTCAGACTACTTCCCTGCACCAATTTGCAAACTCAGTTCACAAATTCAGTTAAGGGTGCAGTAATGTATTTGTAAATTCACAACTTTGAGGTAGCTGCTATGATATATTCCCGCAAAAGAAGAGAAATATAACCGAAACTTCTACCTCTGAATGTGTTAACTACAGCACAGTACCAATGTACCAACTGCACAGAAATTGGAAAATTTAACCTTTTACTCATCGGACATTCAGTACCTCACTAGTAACTGTAATCGTAGCCTTAATTCAAAATTGCTATGCCACCTCTGCCACTTAAAACAATGTAGATAAGGAAAAACATGCATCTCTTAAATATTGCAAACCCTCACATTTTCCTCAGAAGTGATTTATGTATATCTTAAAACACAAAATACGCCATGTAATCTTCAAAATAAATTTGGCTCTATTCATGACTCATGATGAAAAGTCTTTGTTCATTAGACGATGTGTCGTGGAATATTTATACTTTGAACTGTGACTGATCTATTTCTTCAATGGATCGTTTTCCACCACTGTGATTTACTTCAAGGTATTTAATACAATATTACACTGCATATTACCATTACATAATCTTCATTTTCATATCTTATACTAAAAGTGATGTACATTTATGTACACAGGTGTATTCACATTCACACCAAAGAACGTTTTCCAAAGATGATATATATATATGAAAAAGAATCATTTGTTCGCCTTCAGGCACTTGAAAGCTCTATAATTATTTAGGAAATTACAATTATTTTACATATTCTTTATTAGCACTAATTAAGATATCAGATAACTAAATACTAGTTTGCTCACTCTTAGGGTAAGCTATTAGACAGCAAACCTGCCCGAATTACACTAAACTCGAGGAAAGCCGTCTGTAAAAAGATTACGTTGTCCTTCATGTCGATTATTCATGCCATAAGAATGTATACAGATAAGAACAAGTAAAGTATTTCATTCGTGAAAAAAAAACATACGTTCAGTCTTGTAAGTTCTATAGAATACATCTGCGACTCCAGCAAGTGTAATCCATTAAGTGATTTTAAGTGCATCCATCTTTAATTAGCAAAGGATAGGATACAAATTCTGCGTGGTAATCATTCCTGGGGTTACTCTGAGATCTGGAGTTTGTACAGGTACTTAGTTGTTGCTACATAATGATTATATAAAATTAAGGCACGATAATAATCTTCGGAACTCTTGCTTCTTATTGGCGAAATAAAAGACTTTGCTCTATTCATGACTCATGATTAAAAAGTTTATTCCTGAGATGCTGTTTCTTGGAATATTTTTCTTTAAACTGTGTTTGATCCATTTCTTCAGTCGATCTCTTTCCACCACTGTGATTCACATGAATAATTACTTCAAAATATTTAATACACTATTAAAGTGCACATTAGCACTAAACGAAATTGAAGACCAAAATTTGAAACGCTATAAATTCATAAATATGTGTTTATTTGCATATACTGTATTACAAGTGATTTATATGCATTTACACAGTTTACTTCACATTCAGATTTGTATTTACACCAATAAACTACAAATAGCATACTCATAACTCGCAAATGAATTTAAATTTTGTAAATTATTTTTAATTTTGTTATCGAGTGTAAATGTAGACAAATTTTAAATATTACAGCTAATGTCTCAAAATAACATATAAGACGTGATAAAAGTAATTGCTTTTATTAAAATGCTGATTCGTCAACTGATATTTATGAAACCAAAAAAGTTGAAAGATTACTTATGACGATAGTACCTTTTTTACTCCATTTGTAGACGAGTTATGCCAGAAAATACGCTCTAAAGAAAACAGGAAGAGGAAAATTATACCAAATTTATATACCTTCTTTTATAATTTAAACGAACTCTTAAATATTTTCCTTACCAATACGTAAGAGCGATGACAAAGCAATAGAAAAACACTCTTAGAAGTTCTGGATCATCAAAGGAAAAAATGAGGAATTCTATATCAGAAAGCATGGCATTTTTATTAGTAACTAAGACTGAACTTTGATGAATAAGGTGGAGAAAGAAGAGTCTGCTAGAATGACAGGGGAATTGACATTAGATTCTGAAAAGAAAGGCCTTGATAAATGACTCTGATAAATTGTTCCTTTGCTTCAAAGACAATAAAGTCAAATATTTCTTTTTCATTCTCTTGAGCTATTAGAGTCGCAGTTTTGGATAATGCTTTAAGTCTCTTAAAGGAATAAGGAGGGACACAATGACTGCACATTCATTGATGAACATTTTTGATAAAACTTGATAATTTCTGAGTCTAGATTAAAGAATCTATTTTGTTGCTTTGTTCGGAGAAAATTTTAATTGCTAGGTTACCGGACTGACCTAGTGCAGAATTAATGGATTAACGGAGTGCGACTATAGTCTTGTTTCAAGGAAAAAATAGACTTTATGTTTTAATAACAACAAAATTATTAAAAATAGTTTTATCTATACTTAACATTTCTTTAATGCATTAAATATTAAATCACGTACATTTTGATTACGTCCTGTTGATTTCTCATTTCTTAAACTCTACCTAAACATTCAGAATCACGAATTTTAAAATTTAGAAATGTAATAAGTGAGCAATGACATTTAAAGTAATGAATTCTGTAAACATGGCTAAAACAGAACAAAATAAAACTTGAAATGAGTATCCTTTCCAGATATTTGTCAAATGCGTTTTTTTCACCACTCTTTTTCTTTCTTAAAAAACATACATACAAAATAAGGGTAAAATATTTCCTAAAATTGTAGTTCAAATTAGTACACAAAATTTGTAACACTATTTTGGTGATTTGCCGCATCTAATCTATTACATCCTTAATCCAGCTTTAGTGAAATTTACCAGTATTTTTAATGTCTATGTGGTTAATCAAAGTAAGATCAAATCAAAGTGGCTGTGGAATATTTTTTTTGCAAGTTCACAAAACTTTGAGTATTTAAATATCAGTCCAGTATCTCTGCTCTATTATTTAAATATGTCTACCATTACCTAAATATATCCTTTTTCTGAAAGTTTCATAATTCTTCCGACCTCAGAAAGGTCATACCAAAATCTAGTTTAAGAGCATATGAAAATGCTTGTTGGGGAATGAGTGCGTGATTTCTCTCATACTTGTAGTAATATGAAGCAGCAGTTCTGTAACACTTATTTCCAAATTCTCTGAGTTCCATTTCCATTTAATCAGCCAGCTATAAATGTAAAACTTTATTGTCTGCATATTTTCTTACAAAGTAATTGATTAAAATGGAAATTTTATCTATTGGTTAATTAGATTTGTATTGCACTTTAATTTACAGTTTAAACTTTTAGTTTTAATTAAAACGAAAATAGCTGTAATCCCATTGGTTAGAAAGACTTTTATGTGTAATTAGTTATTCTCTCTGCCTTTTTCCATTTCTCTCTCTATATATATATATTCTATCTATATATGCAGTAATACATGCAGTAGCACCTACCAATAAGGGACATCCATTGGACCAGACCTGTTGTCTTTTAAATAGAGTGTTAAATAGAGGTGTCTCTTCTTCAGAAGGTATGTGTCACACATACTTCTTAACCTGGATTCTGGATATATATATATATATATATTTACAACGCAATGTAGACGTGAGCGTAATGTGGGCATCTTATATAAGACATTTATTTTCACGAACACTTCATTGTTAAACGAACAAAACACAAAGTTTACACAAACAGAAGTAGAACCATATTTATTAACAGTCTCTTTTCTTCTAAGGTAGGTCACGTGAGAGAGAGGCGTTGCACGCAGCTCGGCTAAACTGCCCATGCGTGGTCATCATGTACAAAAAATCTACGAGCATGTATGAAAAAATGAAATTTCATTAGAAATTTAATTCAGGTTTTATCAAGATTTAAATAAGCGATACTGTTACGAATGTCTCTGTCGAAACTGTTGTAAAGTTTTTCTGTAAGGCGTAACATGAAGATCTAACGAAGTGATTTTCTAACGGAAAAATAAGAATACAAGGGTAAATCTATTTAACATTGAGTAAATGGCTATCTCGCTAAATTGGCGAGATATCGCCAAGTTGGCGATTGTTTCGGCGACTAAATTTTGTAACGAAATTTAGCCAGAAATCGCCAAATGTCACCAAACATGGCGAATATTTTGACGCATTTGGTAAAGAAAATTACGTCTGTGCGTAACGGGCAGTACAATCCCTGGACAATATATAAATAAATAACTAAATCATAGGTATTTATTTGAATATGGAGGTAATGAAAAATAAAAATTAATTATTAAAAACATTTAGGCATTGCAAAAATTTGTGAAATGAACAATAAAATTTTATATTTACAGAAATTTATTAAAGATAATTCATTACATGACTTTGTTTAAAAGTCTGTGTATTGCAAGCATCATTTCTTCCACGTGGATATAAAAATCACTGTTGATATTCAGTGCTTCACTCTCACCAACAGTTATCATAAATGGCTTCAATTGGGAGGTACATTTTTAAGCAACTGTGCAGTTTTTATGTTACACATTTCGTCTGGCTCTTCTTTGTCTTCGTCATCGCTTTCCAAGCTATTTTTGTTAAAACTTACATCATTAACTGCAGTTGATATAAAGGATTTTAAGTCTTCAATGGCGTCGTTGGTATACACATTTTCATCAGTTTCTAAATGTTCTTTCGTTGAGTACTGCCATTAATTTTGGCCCAAGTTCAAATAATTCATTTTCTTCATTTGTATGTTCAATTAGGGCCCTCGAAAAGCTGGTATCGAAGGTAATTCTGATAGCTGACCAGAAACAAAATTCAGATGAAATATTTTCTTTCAGATCGGTCATTTTCCAACAAAAAGATAGAAAGAAAGAATTCATAAATAAAGTTTATCTTCTTTAATGATACTTTTATTCTGAAAAAGTGGAGAAACTCAAAAGAAAAGATAGGAATTTCAGGAAACTTCAGACCCCTGAAGGTGGTGCAAATGACAGTAGTATGCATGCATGAATTTCCACGCTGTTCCCAAGAGTAACTTTGAAACTTCTCGGCGCTTCTGTGAAATGTGGGGCATGACAAGAAAATACAACCTTTCCGACTAGTGAAGTGTCTTAGACTGTACTTGGAATAGATCACGAGCCATATATATTTTGTTTTCGCTGAATGGAATGTATAAATTGTTTTCATTGAATTCATTAATGGTGATGCGTGCAAACACATAATTAAGTGATTTGATGTAGATTTTAGCTCATCGTTCAACATTTTATATAAAATCAAAATATTAAATTGAAAAGAAAACAAAAACTAAAACATTGGTACTGAAGCAAAGACGGAAAACCATTTTATCAAACAGAATATTTTAAGACACATACTGGAGGATTACGCAAAAGCAAAGAAGATATAAAAAATGCTTCAGTCTAAAACAGTGGTGAAAATGACAAAATTGTTTATAGTTAATGTCCTTGATTCGATTACTTCTGAAGGCGTTTCGGCTATTGTTAATGGTATCTTGTAACTGGGTCTAGACTGCAACGGAAAGGCAAAGAAATCTCGGAATCACTAGGAGAGATGGACATGAAAACATGGCTAGCTAGCTCGAAACATTTTCGGTTGCTGATACGTATCACTGTTTTGGATGTAAGCTTCGCAACAAAGATTGACAGTGATGTCATGTTTCAGTGTGACTATAGATTTTCAAATGCCGCTTCTTATATGGAAGGCAAAAACGAGAAGGCATTTTAGCAGTATAATACCTAATAAAATTTAAGCGATAGGAAGCCAGTTAGAATGTTATATGCAGTCATAGTTCTTTGCATAAATATCTGACTCATTTTTACAAAGATGTCAAAAATCAGATGACGTTACATTTAGAATGCGAAATTACAAAATTATTTTTTTCTTTTAAGTGTCACACAGATGTGCTCGCCCACGTCAAACAATAACTAAATTATTTAAAATTACCTAAAAATTACTCAAAAACGTTTAGGTAAAATTACACAGTGTTTAATAAAATGTTCCTATTTGTCTGGACAAGCCAGGATCATCGGAATCCACGACCATTTAAGATGCAATGTGCTGCATATTAGAAATTTCTTGGAAAGCCTCCGCAAATATGTTTCTTGGACTTATAATTTATTGAAGGATCCTAGCTGCTAAAAATGTATGCACAGAAGTATCAAGCTTAGAAACAGAAGTTTTTATTAAGTGAAATGAAGAAAGTGAAAAAGAGGACGCTCAGGAAAGCAATAATAATGCAGAACCCAGCAATATAATAAATAATACTTCTCTGAAATAGACTGGACTCAATTGTACCAATCAAATAGGAATGTATCTCGGAAGAACTGTAGCAGTTAAACATACTGTAGAGTCACTCGGTTTTCCTGAGGCAGGAGAGTTGAAAAAGATGAAATGCTCTGGACGGGATACGAACCTGGAACTCTGGAATACACACAGAGTAATCTACTATTACATAATAAAGGCATGCTGGAAAGAAGAAGAAAATGCGTTATAATATAAACAAAAACAGTTTTGATAGATTATTTTTATAGAGTAAGTAACATGATGAAAATATGTGGCTATATTTTTGTTACTAATTACAAAAAGTGAAGCTATTTTTAACTTTAGGCACTTGTTTATCCACTTGATCTGTTTTTGAATTATTGAGTCATACTTAATCATTTCTACTTAAATTATTTACTCATATTTGATTATTTATACGTATATAATCATTTAAAATTTTTATTAGGTTATTGCATTTTATTTAACGCAGTTTTAAATATCTCATATGTGTACCACTAATTTGCTTCCAGGCATGGTCTTTGCATTTAGCAGGCTTCTCTCGATAACAGGAAATAGTTTGTATACAAGTAAATATCCGGAGTTAAGAATTTCGGCTGGAGAAATATATGTAAGTCTCTGAAATTAGTAAGATGGAATGTATTTCATCAATTACTTTTATTAAAAAGCATTTATATCATTAATTAACGAATCTATGCTATTAATTATCCTATTTGATACTTAATATAATTAGCGTTAGCTTATGCAGTTTCAGAATTCCCTATCTTACGTCGAATACTTACAAATCCCTTAGCTTTGCCATAGTTTTTATTAATTAACAATTACATTCCTGCCTTGGGCAATGCCAAGTGCGAAATGTTGTTACTGAGATTTAATGCTGAACAATTTCTTAGGATTATCTGATTTAATTGGGAGCTACTTCCTCATTTATATGAGATTATAATCGTTACTAAGAAAACGAACACGGAAGCAACTAAGGATCAAGAATATTAAGCATAGCGTAATGAATTATTTGAAAACATCAGAATTATTTCTCGTCTTATAAATGGAAGATTGCTTAGAGGTACTAATTAGATAACTGAAAATTCCGTTAAATGTCTATGTGAAAAACAAAAGCTTTTAAAACTCTTGCAGGAATAACTAAATTAATTATTTATAAAGTGAATACAAAAAGAAAATAGAAGGAGGTAATACGAAATACATAAAATGTTATTATATTATAGCTTATGTAAATATAAATTTCCTTACTTAAAGCAAAATATTCGACTGTCTGTTTTATTTATATATCCTCTATACGTGGCAATCAAATATATAATAAAACGTCTGACAGGTCACTTTGTTGAGATGAATGATTGCCTTTAAAAACGGCCAATCATTTTTGGAGCTTTAAGTAAATGGTGCTTAAAATCACCAACACTCAGAGTTTTTAAGGTAAATATCTTCAGTGAAAATTAATAATATCTGAAACGATAAATGATAATCTTATGAAAGTTTCATTTCTTTATAAATATGTTTTAATTTTAGAAATTTTCTTCATTGAAAAACGCTGAAGCTATTTCAAAAGATATATTATTATTTCCACATCAGCAAACGTTCATCCCCTTCTGAGAAGAAATGTAAACTAATCCTTTAAAATGCTTTGCTGCTAATAAAGGAATTTTGGAAAAATAAGTTGGTACAGCTGTTTTAAACAAATTAAAATCTAGTAAATATTTTGTTCCCGGTACTAATAAAATTTTGTTCTTTGCTTTTTATATGCAAATTGCACAACTTATATTATTTTCAGTAAACTTTATACCTGATAAAACATGTATTTCCCCTTTTAAAAGAAAAGATCATGTGAATAATTTTTAGCATCTCTGAAGGCACAATTTTAAAAATATTTATAAATAATATAGCACGTTTGCAGGTTCCCTCATCGGTACAAAAGAATAATGCCGGTAATGCCACATTTATAAAAGCTTCGTAAATTTATGGCATAAAATAAAGGAATAATTGCCATTAATTTGTTAATTGCCAAAGACGAGCATACTCGTCCTAAAAAGTATGCCTTCCCATGTCACAGACGAGTTCGTATGTGTATCACTGAGAAACACTGAGAATTGTGGTACCAACATATTGACTGTAGGACTGTATGTACTGCGTGTTGGTGACTGCTTTCGCTCAAAATAAATAGCAAAAACTTGTAAAATTGTTGTTAGGTGCATTTTCGATATTTAATCAAAATTTAATAAATATTCATTCAGTATAAATTTCTATTGTTTTGAACACCTGTGGGCATTTTAAGGCTTAAATGTGAAGCAAAAATGCCAGTGCTAAAGGAATGGGAAGATCACCAAAACGTGGCAGTCAGCAGGTTAGCTTTCATAAGAATGCAACTTTAACTTTCCTTAGCCTAAAAACCAGCTCATGGCGGAAGACATTAAAAAAGGGAAATCGTTAAGATATTAATCTCTTAAATATAGAAAAAACCAAGACTGCTGATTTATCTGAGCAGCCCACATAAAGACAAAAATACATAGGTAGCTGCCTCTGAGGCCACATCTCTGAGAATAGGACATATATCATGTATTGGGTAATGGGTTAGTATTGGATGTTGGCCAGGTATCGGGTACCATATATTGGGTGAGCTGCGAATATCCAGTATTTAAATTCTGGTTCTTCCTTTGGATAAAAATTATACCGCCTTCAGTCTATGGTGCTGGAATCCCAGTAGTTTTGCTATTCTTTCATTAACTCGCATCTGAAAGTGTTTTTCAGATGTGAGTTCCAAAGGGGCACATTGATGCTACTCACGTGGAGCTCGTTAGTCGTGCTTTTCGCAATCACATCTGCTGCTTCTCTTTCCTTAATCCCACTTTGGGGCTAGAACCCATTGAAACTTGGGCTTCAGATTGGCAGGAATCGAAATTAATCTTTTTTATGTAAATTTGATTATGGAATGTCTGCAGTCGCTCTTAATGACTTGCAATCTTGATATTAAATCTGTATATATTAGTTTGTACTTTCCATTGCTAAGATTGAAGTCCAGAGCCGCTTTTAAGGCCTGAAACACAGAATTATTGGAATGAAGCTGTATAACCCAGGAATGGACTATGAGGTCACAATCCATTGCACACCAGGCACTGCCTGCCCCGAGCTCTGCTTTGGAGCACCATTGTAAATAGCTGTGGATTGTAATACAAGTAGAGGATTACAGCTTACTACTGTATCGAATTAGCAAGGTGGCAAAGATAGTGAGCAATGTGATTATCGTAGTCCGAGGATACATATGTCTTATTCCAAATAGTAATGATTTGTTTCAATCTGACCGCTCTCAGCAATGCACTCTCTCTCTCTCTGTACTATCAACTGCAGGAGCGAATGTCCTGCCAGTATACTTAATGCAGCTGTTGGAGCGGTTCGGAATCTTTTGCAGATGGCCAGAAGGAATGGCCATTGCTCCGAGTTCTAAGCTTGTTCCATGTTTTTCGTGACATTGACTGCCCACATCGAGACGATTAAGTGTTTTACGTTCAGCCGCATTAGAGACTGTCTTAACATTGCTGCTGACAGCCGGGAGTGAATTCTGTATTATTTTTCTCCGATACCGTGCCGTCAGCAGCTCGACCTCTATACACATCAATTGGCGTAATATCTTGTTTTGTGTCCTTTCACAGTACGATAATTATCTGCTTTAATAATGTATTTTATTATGATTAATCTAGTTTGTATTGTTCTGAATATTTATTCGCAGAAAATGTTGTCATGTAAGGCTATTTTTTATATTTTGTACTATTGGCATATCTTACTTGGGTTTATTTGTACTAAAACTTTGCACTGAACACTACTATGTGCATACCTTTGTATTATTTTTGCTTTATCTAGGAGCGCTGTACCATAAATATATACAAACAAGTATTATCTGTAATAATGTATGTTCCGTAAATCAGTCTGCGCATACATTTTATTGTGCTTGTTTAATTCATTTAGTATCTAACATGACATTATCTATGTCAACGCAATTATCGAAGTTCAGCACTAATTTAATGTACTGGTAACTATTATTGGTGCACAGTATGATATATGAAGATGCAAATTCACCAGTAATAACTTGCCATTAATCTCTGTATAATGTAAACCCAACATGTATTCATGCTCAGTTACAAATTTCCAAAGATAGTGGTAATGTAACATCTACAGCATCAGATATTTTTATTTGAAATTTATTTGTATAGCTACTAGTACGCATTGCAACTATGAGCACATTGTGCATAACCATGTTGGTTCCTCCTTGCAAGTAACAGCAACTTTCCAGTGCTCAAGATCAGGAGTCATCAGCAAGTATCCCTTAGTCTCAACAGCAGTGTCCCCGTTATCCGGTGAAAATAACGGCCTTCTAATATGTCATTCATTTGCTGCAGCTGATATTTCCTTTAAACTATACCACTAAAAAAATAGAAATATTTAAATGTCTGCTGATATATAAATATATCTACAAAATCTAGAAAATGTACTTCAATACTAAACTACTCATTCGCTCTCCTCCCACTTTCTTGCATTAATAGCGGTGCTAGAACATATTTTAGATTATATAATTTTCATTGTATGACCTAATTTTAACCTACGTATTTGGCATTTTAGAACTTGTTTTCTGTAGCAATGTGTTAAATAGTACCAATTCTCAAACTATCCTCGAAATGTGCTCATTATTCTACGTAAATTACAGAAGTGGACTAATGTAAATGGATTATTAAATAAAAGTTCTGTTTTAAAGTATTTTCTCTCCCTTTTGCACATGCCTTCGTTCTGTAACTCGAAGCACGCTCGAAGTCTATTCGTGTGGTCTGGGACACGAATCTGGCCTAAAAGATCTCCGTAAATTTCTAAGCTTTCAATTAAATGGTCAAGAGCATTCTTCAGTTTCCTGACTTCGATAAATTCTAAAAGCCTCTACAGTGGCGACCGAGCTAAAGAGTAGTGGACAAAAATTTGTCCACCATCAGGATTTGACGAATGGGTCCTACAATTCCCAGTCTCCCTTTAAAAGTGGGAGTATATAAGGTATTATCTCCATTCTTTCCGCATGCCATTGTGGTGTAAATGAAAGAGCATGCGACGCGTATTCGGGATATCCGGAGTTCGAAATACGTCGTACACCTTGCACATTTTCCACGTTCCTGTATCGATATAACATAACGACTCTACATCTTAAGAGTCTGTGCACCTTTACATTACTGTTTAAAACCGTGGGAAAAATAGTTAAGTTTAGTTACCAAAGTAGTTAACACTGAATTAAAAATATCTGCTGCGTAAGTAAATACATACTTCACTTAGAGAATTCATTCCTTATAATATTTTTATTCAAAATATATTACCATCTGCTTAGTGACGTTTCAGATAAATTTTAAAATGTAAATTAAATCTATTTTGTATCTATATGTAAAATGTTTAAACTGTAAATCTCCTAATCGCTATTATAAGCGATTAAAAGATGTATTTGAAATTAAAAAAAAATATGTCTCTAGCAATTGTTTTTATTATTATTTAGCTTATTCATTTTAAAATAAACACAACGTAGAGAAATACAACATCTCAAAAAGGAAAACATAAAACATTTTAGAAGCATAAAAAATAGCTATCAATAAGGTAAAAAAAAATATTTAACTAACAAAAGTGTAACGTAAGAAATAATCACTACACATAGAAAGTAGTTATTAGGTACGATATTAATAACAATAGTATAACCTAGAAATTTGTAAATAATAAAATGTTTTTTAATATTATGGATTCCGAGAAAACTAATAAAATTCTGTTGTCTGCGAGATTGAATCCTTTAGACCGTCTGGAAATTTTTGCCCATTTTCATGAATTCATGAATCACCCGTCGATGATTTTGAAGGTGAGGATAGCTTCTGATTTATGACCAAAATAGGAATTTTTCATAACTCCAGCTGCTGCCTATTGGCTTATGCTGGCGTAAACTGCAATTTATATAGTCTTTCTTACGACACCTGATATGAAATGGAAGTTGTTAAGACGTTGCTTAAGGACATTTTTATGGATTACGTAGGAGTAACATAATAATCTTCTGTATATGATGACACGTAAATCCTATATTATGAGTCTGGATAATTTATAGGTTCAAAAACTGTACTTTAATAACCACTAAAATATTATTCAATTCCTAGAAAGTTACATGTATCTATAAATATTTATGTAATATTTACTTCAACAAAAGAAAAGTAAGCTGTCATTTCTTCTTCATCATATGATCCAAATATATTTCTTACATATTTATTTTCCTGCATACCCTTTGTTTTAAATGACTAGTAATAATTTTTGCTATCCATTTTATAAAATATATTGAAGTTCACTGTTGTTTAAGTGCTGTCACTGTAAAGAGGAACATAAAATCATTTCTGAGATATATCAAACTTTTGTTATTTGTTACATTTCAATAAGTAATATATGGACGTTTTTAGATCGCAATTAAATGTCTCTGAAATGCAATAAACAGAAATTGTCTTTTTTCCAATAAATACTGAGTGCATTAATTTAGTAATGCATGCCTTTATTGAAATTATCAGGAAACAATTGAAAATAGTTCGATTTCTAAATCAAACTACTTTTTTTTCAATGGCCTATAACGGCATTGGTCATTTCTAAGGCAAGAATTTAGGTGGCCATTTTATTGTGGAAGTCACTAATAGGTGGCGACCATTACCTTCTAAGAAGGACAGACAATTTTAAATCCATGCCTTCTTCGGGATTCGAACCCAGGCCTTTCGGTATCGCAGTCGGACTCCCCTAACCACTATACGGTCTGGGCGGATAAATCCAGTTATTATTAAACACAACAGCACATAATTCTTATATAAAGCAGTAAAACTGGTTGATAATAAACTGGACAAAAATAATTTCTTGTGAGCCACTTGATGTAACTTAATTAAATATAAAATTTCTTCCAGGCAAGATAGAAATAATTCTTGAACAATTTTCCAGAAATTGCACTTAATCCATGCTATGTTTGCATTTTTGATGTCCGTTTAATATTTTCATGCATGATTATACATTAAATGGAAGTAATTTTGTTTTTAATTTAAAGTTTTGCTGACAAAAAGAAAATGTTTAACAAATCATTTCCACTTTCGTTCGGTTCAGGGACTGTAGTAATCTATACCATCTCGTAAACGTTAATTTTAAGAAAAAAATTAAATTTTCAATAATACAGAGCATAAAATTATGTCGAAATAAAATTCTAAATTTGTTTTTATGTATGCGATGAAAGTAGGCATTTTAAATAAAAATTTAAAGTACAAGACTATAAGTGTTCATCCTCATGTAATCTATGTTTACTTAGTTAAAAGAATATAATATAAAATAACTGATGTACTTTCTAAATTCTAATCATCTAGCTTATTTTATCTTCATATCTAACGTGAAACTACATAAAGTTTAATTAATTTTTTGGCAAAAAAATTTGTTTTACGTAAGAACGGTTTGCTCGGGGATTTAAGAACAGGTTTATTTCTCAGTATATTCGCAAAGATCGTCGAGCTTTGCTTAGTATTCATGTTAGAAAACGAAAGGTTAAAGGTATAATCATAAACATTTAAATTTAATAAAGTATCAAGTTTTCATAACAATGTTAAAAAGAAAATACCTATATGAAGAGATAGCTCTAAACGTTCACTCACTTTAATTCGTTCAGAGATGCGATTAAAATATTCTCATATCTGGGATATTCCCAAGCATAATTAAGATATTTCATTTTAAAGAGCGTATATTCACTTTAGGGACAAAGATACTTTTGTTTCAAATAATCCAGATTTTTTAATATATATTGTGTTTGTGAACTTACAAGGTCAAAGAAAAAAAATTAAATTAAACAAAAGGAAAGCAGCCTTAGTTTGTGAAAACCTGCTTTTTTATAGGATCGGGTCAAAACCATTCCCTAACTGAACTGAATCGAATCGTTTTTATTACTCAGGTCTTGCTAGAAATAACCTTGGAGAAGATACAGCGAAGAGCGGAATGAATCGAATAAACAGTGGGACAGGAATAGCGACTCAATTAAACGGTAACTTCCTGAACTGAATTATTTTAAATGTAGGTTTGATCACTATAATACCCTTTTTACGTAGAGATAATAATACATTTATAGAATAAATAAATTCAAACGTTGGGAAAAGATAAAAAAAATAAACTAACTTTTAACAGAAAAATTCTTTTCTGCCTTAGAAGCGAGCTATTGTGGCGAAAATCCAATAAGTGTTCTCAGTGAGTAAACCCTAAAATACACTCATGTCCATAAATTAAGGATAATTCGGAGTCACGCGGAAATCTAATTCTAAAATAAATATATTACCTGTAAAATCCCTACACACATCTTCAAGAATCATATGCAAATTTCAGGAAGTAACCAGATGACACCGATGGTACGTCACAATAATGAGAGCTTAAGACAGTGATATATAAGGAATACAGGCAAAGAACTAAAATTGTTCGCAGGCACTTTATAAGCATTTCAGTGCAATAACCGAATAGTTATGACACAAAGGAGGCATTTGGATGATTTTTTACGTGGTAGAATTATTGGCCGCCTGGAATGTGGGCGTACCCAACTGGAAGTATCAGACGAACTTGAAATTGCCCAGTGTGTCATTTCCAGGCTTTGGCAACAATTCCAAGATGATGGTAATTTGAATAGACGTTACAGCACAGGTCGCCCCAGAGTTACAACGCCGAATGAGGACCGGTATTTGACAGTTACTGCCAAAAGAAACAAGCGGAGCACAGCCTCACACCTATCTCGTCAGCTCTCTTCAGCCACTGCTACGACAATTTCAAGGCAGACCGTGTACAGACGCTTAGGGCAGATTGGTCTATATATTCGTAGACCTGTCAGATGCGTTCCACTTACTGCAACTCACTGTCGCCTGCGGTTGGCCTGGAGTAGAGAGCATGCATTGTGGACGCCGCAACAGTGGGCTTGTGTGATATTTTCCGACGCGTCCAGGTTTAGCTTGCAGTCTGATTCTCGCCGAACTTTCATATGGAGAGCTCCAGGTAGCCGTTACCACCGAGAAAACATCATTGAACTATACCGTTACGGTGGTAGAAGAGTGTTCGTTTGGGGTGGAATTATTCTGGGTTCCAGAACTGACCTGTGTGTTCAAATTGGAACCATGACAAGCCAAATCTATCGGGACGTCATTCTGGAACAACATGTACTTTTGTTTCGGGGCGCCATTGGCGCACAATTTGTGTTTATGGATGACAACGCCTGTCCTCACCGTGCAAACATAGTAAGGGAATGCCTTCAATCGGAGGATATCACCCGTATGCGCAATGGCAGACCGCACATTCAGTTGAAAATGTTAAACGAATTACGCACACTGCGCATGCCAAGAAGAGAATTTAGAGCAATTACGACTTTGGCGTAATTTTAAAAGAAGGTAAATATGGTATATGGTTGATGTTCTGTTATCTGGAAGTAAACAGTTCGAGTTTTTAAAACTTGTTACGTTGTACGTTGCTTCATTATTTAGGTGTAAATATCACTCGCACTCCCCAAATTTTCGTTTAAGAATAATTCCAAAACAAGAAACATTACATGATGTTGTTTATTGATTATACTTCTGGGGAATAAAAGCAATCGATTATTGACCATGCGTTCCATTAATAAATACTTTAACAAATTAAGGAATATATCTAGTTTAAATTACTGAATGAAAGCCAAAGAAATTATTAGAATAACTGATATTATATGCAATGTTTATGAACAAAATAAACGTAAACGAAATGAAACAGAAGCAAGTGCAATAAGCACGAAAAAAGTGTCCATAGTATTGCAATCGTAAAGAGTCGCCAAGGCCTACATGACGAGTAGGCTTGTGTAGGTTGCTTATTTTTATTCGCCAGTATTTTCTCCCACGCCAACGGTACACTATTGAGCATGCGCAGTAAGCGAAATTCGTTATCATTGATCAATTCAATGTGCGGTTTGCCATTATGCCACTCGTATGGACTGGCCAGCATTCTCACCGGACGTGAATCCAGTAGAGCACGTGTGGAACATGCTTCGCCGACGAGTTGAAGCCAGTCAATCTCCTCCTACATGTCTACCAGAACTTCGGAGAGCATTGTTTTTTTTTTGAGTAGTGTAATATCCCCCAAAATCAGATCGATAATTTGATACTCAGCATGCCTAAGCGTTGTACGGACTGTATTGCATCGTCTGGGAGACATACAATGTATTAACAATCATAGAAACCATGTAATATTGGTTTTTTGTAAATAGGTTTTTTTTGTAATTTGCTCCAGGGAGAAAAAATCGCTAATTTTTTTAATAATATCAAACATATAGCATCTTTTTTTTTGCTCTTTACTTTTTGTTTAATAAATACGTTTTACAATAAGTCAAATTTGTTTTGCTTCTAACTCTTCCTTTGCCTGATTTTGCATTATCCTTAATTTATGGACATGAGTGTAGCTTCGCTCTGGTTTTCACGAATCAGGCGTCCTTTCCCTCAGTAAAGTGAATCAGTTCGTGAACGAATAATACATCTTTGTTTCTACGACGTTACGACTAAGCGCTCTCTGGAGACAGTAAAGGATTTAATACTCCAGTTGGATGAATCGCTGTTCATTCCCTCAGTAAAATGAATAGGTACTTTGAATCACTTCCGGAACAGACTGTCGAACTCTAGTTTGAAGTATATTGTCGCATACGTACAAGTTCGTAACAGACTGAATGCACACAGGTCCGATGGCAGGTTGATAAAAATTATTTTATCAAAGAAAACGCTTCAGAGTTCCGAAAATTTCCACAGAAAAACTCGTACAGGTATTCACAGTATCGCAGAGATCAAGCAGTAATTACACTTTAAACTGCTATTTTTTATTTTAATTTGTGTCTTAACCTTTATTTTCAAAAAACATGCACGTAATCCGAATCTTATATAACAAAAATTAAAAGAACATTGAACATATCGCAAGCAAAGAGCATCAAAAAGACAATGCTTTCAATACTCCGAAGACACTCTGAAATAACTTACAACAACTACAACTCAGGGCAGACGCTTTCTCCGGTTTCATATAGTTTTCACCCGACAGCAGATATTTCTAGTACTTTGTGCTTCTCAAAATTTTTTAAAACATACGAGGGCCAAACTCAATTACAAATGATATCAGTTGCAATACTTATTACGGTGATGCAGGGACCGGACCAAAATGTAGCCAAGTTTTAAGCATTTCTTGCCAAATTTGGAGACAGACATTAGTTGCCGAAGCCACTGTCAGCTTGGTGATAGCTCGCCAATCTTAATGAGATAGCCATTTACTCAATGTTAAATGATTTGCCCCTGTATTCTTATTTTTGCGGCAGAGCATCCTCCATATAAATTTTTCATGTTACTTTACATAGGAAAAAATATGACAATTTCAATATAACTTTTCTAAAATTATCCGTATGTTTACAAAATTCGTAAAAATATATTGAATAAAAATTGTATTGATCTCGAGGGCTGTTTGACGCAGGTCTTTCTTTTCAAGGCAGAACCTTTTGGAAACTGGGAGGAAACACAATCCTTTTATATTGATCGCAAAGGACAGAGCAAAACACGAATATAATGCAATCTCAAAAGAAAATACTAATAGAACACAAAAATTAAGGTATTAGTATAATGAAAGTGTTTAGATGGAATGGATTGGAATTAATGTTCTTAACAACAGAAGATAAATTTTGGGGAATGTGAAAACCTTCAAAAATGTCCGATTCAATAACTGAATAAGCTTCATGGTTACGTTCTGCAGTTGCAAAGTCAATCACAGTTTCGACTTCTTCCAACTGCGGTTAACTATCCAAGATCACTCATTTGGATAAGCTGAGGCACGATAAGCCATACTACAGTTCAATACAGATAAGATATGCTATAAGCTGTGATAATTTATTAAATATTTTTTTGATGTATGTAGGATATGCATGCAATAACTTCTCTAAGAACTAAAATCATAGGTCGGATCATTATGAATGAAAATCGAATTTCACTGATAGATGAGAAAATGACCTGAAAGTTTGATGCATTAGCTGAACTTGTGGGTTTACCATTGTGCTAGGTCGTTACACAATTTCGTGATAATGGAATAGGCAGTAATTCGCTTAATAAAATAATTCACTAGTCACCTTCCCAAGATAAAAAAATTAATATTTTAAGAAAACAAAGGACAATATTTCATTCGTTTGCATGTGAGTATCAGCGAGTCTACACCACTAAATCATTTACAGGTACTGTTAAACAGTTAGATACATAAAGTTTCTTTTTAGTTAAAATTGCAGTTAGAACGAATTCAAAAGTCCGTTTGCAAATAAACTGCCAGAAACTTATCTATTTAAGATGAACTTGTGTATCAATTACTAAATAGCTAGTGCTCTCCAGAATTTCAACCACGTATTATAGTTCAAGTATTATTAGCCCACAACACTTTCACTATTGCCCAATTTAATCATTATTGAAATAAAATATAAAATGCTTAAAAATTTCGCATAACTGTTTAATTTTATTGGTAGGAAGAAAACTTTTTAAGCTCAATTAATTACAAATCTTTCATTGTCATCGATGCTGTTAAAGTAACAATCTTTGACGTGAGACTTCATTTTGTGAAGAAAAAGCTGCTGCAGCAATACGTTTCTATGGCAGACATTGCTTGGCGAGAATGGAGTTCCCTGAGGGCAATTTGGCATTTGCCAAGCTAATATGCTGGATCATTTTCAGCCAATTATCCATTACGTTTTTTAAAGAATGTTGTTTATAGCCAACATTAGAGAATAAATTTTATATAAATTATATTTTCCAGTCAGCAGCGTAAAACTTGCTAGAGATTTCTGAAATGCATGAAATTTGATGAATGAACCAATCACATCGAAGAGGTTTAAGAAAATTGCGATACTTAATGCACTTTTGGTTCTGAAGATCAGTTCAAGCGAGATGACAATGTTGACAATACCGATGACCTTCAGATTATAGCTGATGACACAAGTAACAGTTCCAATAGCATTCAATGCCGCGAAATGCAAAGTACAGGGAAGTAGGAATGAATGTATCTGAGTAAATATATTTGGTTTGGTTTGATTTACTTGGCAGCCAACTCGCTCGCCTGGAATCGAACTCACGTCGGAACTGCTAATGTTTAACGATTTTACCTCTCTGACGTTGGTGGACTTAACTGATTAGATAGAGTAATGTTAATATCACTATGCATTCTTATTGTAATGTAAGTTTATTTAAACAAATGTACTTTATCCATGAATACATTTCATCTTATGCACTGCTGGCCACCGTAAACTGAACATCCTGAAGGAAGCAAGCAAATAACATGAAATTTACAGCATGCACTAGCGGAGGTACGATATACAAATGATTAAAATTTCAGCGCCGACGCACATCATGCGCGCCTGTGGTGCCACTTCAAAGCGCTATTTAAAGCTTCGATTTTTCGACCCTTGACGCAGAACAACAGACGTCTCCGCCGCCAATGGTGCGATGAAAGAAGGATGTGGACGGCAGAATGGAATGAAATTGTCTTTACTGACGTGTCACGCTTCTGTCTGCAACACCACGATGGTCGGATTCGAGTCTGGAGACACCGTAGAGGAGGGATCATTAACAGCTGCGTTATGCACCGCCACACTGGTCCTGCACCGGGTATTATGGTATGGGGCGGTATTAGATATCGCTCTCGCACTCCTCTAGTACACATTGCTGGTACTTCAAATAGCCAGCGCTACATCTTCGAGGTGTGGGAGCCAGTTGTCCTTCCTTACCCTCAGGGCTTGCCCACAGCCATATTTCACCAGGATAATGCACGCATTGTCCAAGGGTTCTTCGTCAATCGCCAGATTGAACTGCTTGCCTGGCCGGCTCGCTCTCCGGATCTTTCGCCGATAGAAAACATGTGGTCTATGGTTGCTGAACGATTGACCCAGATTACATCTCAAGCTGCCACACCAGATCAACTTTGGCAACGTGTGGAAGCTGCTTGGTCTGCTGTACCCCAAGAATACAGAAAAAATCTTTTTGAAACAATACCGAGGCATGTGGCAGCGGTGATCTCCAACAATGGCGGCTACTCTGGCTACTGATTCTGAGAAGGAACCACACTTCACAGAAGTCTATAAATTTAATCATTTGAATTAGTCAACATTTTATCTACTAAATAAATTTTGTTTGATGTCTCTTGTCTTTCTTGCTGTTGCAATTTGGGTGACAAGCAATGTACATAAATAGGTTTATTAATGAATACATTTCATTTTATTTTTTACCGTAATTAAGCTCTTTAAAAATTAAATTATTCGCTTAAATTCCTCTTTTATATTTTTGTAATATAAAGTTATAAAAAAGGGGGAAATGCGCAAGTAACCATGGCATCGGTAAACATATCACATTAATAAATGCTGTCAATCATCGTTTGATACTGTACAGTTCCGTGAGTTCAAAATTAAAAGGCCTTTCACAGACTACATAAGAACATTTGTAGAGGCATTAGGTTATTTCGAAGCAGGAGACATGAAAAATGAGCAAAGCATTCTCCGGGAATCGAACCACGGACCTCTCGGCTACGGGTCGAGCATGCAGACCACTACACCACGAAGGCATGTGTAGAAGGCGGGAGAAATACTTTACATACTCCCCTTTTTAAAGGGCGACTGGGGTTTTGGGGACCCAATCGCCAAATCGCGGTAGTGGAGAATCATCATCCACCACCTTTTTAGTTCGGGGCCTGTGTAGAGACATTAGGTTATTTCGAAGCAGGAGACATGAAAAATGAGCAACGCCTTCGCTGGAAATCGAACCACGGACCTCTCGGTTACGCGTCGAGCATGCAGACCACTACACCACGAAGGCATTCATAGAAGGCGGGAGAAATACTTTATACATTGTTCGTGGAATAGATATATGTCTGTAGTTTCAAAAGTTTAATTAAAATTTATTAACGTTATTAAAGGTGGATTTTTATTAGGATGAGCCTAGTTCTTACTTTGTTTAACTAAGGTGCAGGAACATGAAATTTGTATCAGTATTTCAGGAATTGAAAAGGAATCTTAATTTCATAAAACAACATGTAGTACTGTTACACGTTGTTCTGTGAAGTGATAAAATGTGCCTTGAAGAGATAAAATGTGCCTTGAAGAGCCGTTCTGGTGAATACTCATAACGAAATCAAATAATGAAAATCTGCTTTTATGCTGTTTAAAACCCATCTTGTAAAAGATAATTATTTGATATCAGATTAAAGAAAGTAGACGATTTGATGAATGTCACTTCGTAGTACCGAAAGTTTCGTAATATACATAGATAAAACTCGTTTAACCGCGTCCTAAAGAGTGAGTAATTTCTTATTGAAAATTGAAATATTACAAATTCAATGAGAACTTAATCCTCAATCATATTTCGCGCAAATTTAGAAAGAAAATTTAACGATTAATATCACTAAGGTCAAAATAATTCAATAATGAATTAATTGCGATTTCGTATAAAGTTAATTGAAACGGTAATTAATTTTAACTAATCACCGTAGATTCATATATTTATTGAAGCGAAAAATATTTTTAGTGAGAGAATATTGATAATTTACTTTTCAGTTCGTAAAATCGAAATATTAATTAGATTGAACTTAATTTATACATTTCTATTAATAAAATATATATATGCATCAGCAACAGCGACACATCATACTAATAATCTGAAATAAATTGCTCATTATTTCTTTACACTTAGTTATAAATTAATACAGAGAAATTTAATTACCTTTCTTATTCCACCGAGAATGCTGTATAATAAAAAATTATATGCATATTTTTACCACTTAGCGTACGTATATCATAAGAAAAACCTTTTTAAATATATTTGTTTATTAACTTAAATATAAAAAAAATCTGAATGGTTTCAGACTTTAGCGGTCGCCCTACAAAGTTTTTTTTTCCAGTCTTTTTCTCAGTTCAACATATCAGTATTCAATTTCCTTCCTAGGATGGATGTACAATACTTTTTGTCTTTTTATTATTAACGTTTTTTATGTGCTTACTTTATGTATTAAATATCACGTTCTCGATGCTTATTCCACATAAAATTCGATTCGATAGCAAAATGACAAAATGTTTAAAATCAGCTTATTTTTAAAATTTCCAATAGACAATGTCTCCAGAATTTCTCACATTTAATAGTGTATATATATTTAAATATTAATTCGATCTATGTGTATGGTTCGTATATTCTCTTCGAAAAACATTTTACGTTGCTTTTGGGAATCAAGATTAACGACTTTGTTTTGGCGTTTGCTCGCTCTGCCAGACAGTGGTCTGGAAAATATCTTTCGTCAAGTGAGAAATCTGCACCCTACTGAATCAGCTCGTATTGTATGCAACTATGCCATGCCAAGGTTGAGGGATCGGGGTGATTTGCTTCCTTGCAGGCGTTCTCCATGCTAAAATGGGACCCTGGACGAGGCTAGCTCCTGCTGACAGGTTGATGACGCTGGAGGATCGGCGATTATTCGCCAACTTCTGTCTTACCAACTCCCTTGCTTCACCTTCCAGTGTGGATTCATCCCCTAGGGTTGCCATGCACTTGGGTTGTTTTGGAACATCTCGGATCGCCAAACGAGTGATTGGCGAGAAGAAGAAAAAGCGCGTGCAGAAATCTACGAGGGGAGAGGAGACGTTTGGCCAGCCGGGAAAAGAAACATTTTTCTGAAGGTTGTCGACAGATCAGAAAGCAATCGCTCCGTCCCGAGTACGCTGTCTATGTTAACAGTGAAAAGATGTCTGAAGAATTTGATTAGAGAAAACCACCGATGGTCGACAACACAGGAAGGAGAGAGCCCAGATAAAAAAGGAGCGGATGGCTCAAGAAAAATTACCACTACTAACTTGTTTTTTTTTTCCTTCTAGAATATTTATGGCCGACAATTTTGTTGTATTCTTTTCTCTCTTCCGAACCGCTACCATCACCATATGTTTGTATTTTGTTACTAATTCTGTTTACCTTTAATAAATGAAATATTTAATTTTAACTTAACTTGTATGTTTTCACTTATAACTTAGAACACTTGACCCAATAAATGTAATTAAAAGTTGAATGGGTTATTATATTATATTATATTATATTATATTTAAACACAACGCAAGTGTTAATACTTTCTTTTGGAGTATTATCTGGTAATATTTACTGTTATTTTTGAACACACAGGTTTTACAGTCTAAATGTTGTTTTTATCTTGTCTGTCACACAATTTTACACCCATGCAGTATTTATTATAGTCGTGTGATTTAGAGTTGTTATTCATAATCTTGAATTTCATGTTTATTGAACATTGAAAACTTAAAAACTTAAATTAGAGATAATAAACTCCAACAATTGAGAAATGCAGACTGAGTAGGCCACTGTAGTTTTTAAATTGAGTTAGAAGGAAATAGTGTGCCCGTTATTCGTGCTCAGTGGTGTGCCACGTATGATGTACGTATGATTCGTTGTTTTGAAACATGCTAATAGCTGAAGAGAGCATTTTTCTTTCAAACAATTTAATATTCTGCCGCATTCATTTTGCCTTCTGCACTGTGAAGCCTACCAACGTGTTATATGTTAAGATACAACTCCGCATCATGTCTGCAATAGAATACATTACTGTCGCTTCAGGTCGATTTGGATTATTTTATTTTATTCGTAGAAGCTTTTATTAAAAATAAGACCTCAAAATCTTCAACGATTTGTCAAGACATTTTTCTGAAATTTAAATAATTTTAATGCTTACGAAAGCATTGTTATTCTTTGCGTTTTTAAACTATTGAATAAGAAATTCCAGTTTACTGAGGTTCCTAAAATCCTTATTACTGAAAACTAATAAATACGCCGCCCAGACGGTATAGTGTATAGGGGATACTACTGTGATACCGAAGGGCGTGGTTTCGAATTGTGGAGAAGAAAAAGGAAGTTTGTAAATGTATAGTGTCTGTGCGGCAAGGGAGCACTCTAAATATGCGGCGAACCGAAAGTCTTCTTGGTTGATAATAGTGGAAGAGGGATGGAACACCCTCGTATCCGTTCCCCGGGGTGCTCTGCATCAGATTTGGGGCGGAACTGAGAAAAGTCGTGCCGTCATCTGTATGGTGTTCAAGGCTCTTATCAATGACAGGCGAAATCTTGCACTCCTTGCCAGGATGGATTCTTGGGCTTGTTGTAATGCTAATGTGAGATAATTCACAACTTCATTAAACCTCATCATATCTCACATAAATGAAACTTTCATATAATTGCAGTTTAATTTAACAAACGCGTCCAAAATAATGTTACTGACAGTGCAAATAGAATGTTATACGAAGTGTAAATACATTTCTCTGAAGTAATCAACGTAAGTGCACTTAAAGAAATTAAACATTTCACTATTTTTGAAAGCATATATTGAAATATTAGTAATATTTACTGCTACTAAATGCTTTTAATTTTCTTTCATTTGCAAAACAAATAGAAAATTTAATAACCATTTTGAATTTTCATTAGCAATGTGACTTATATTATGTGACTTATATAAGCTAAACGATATTTTTATACGGAACGTCAGCAAATTCCATTTTTTTTCAGCTGTAAGAAATTTAAATGTAATTAAGTAGAGGAAAAATATTCCACAGTAGAATAAGAACACTGTGATATGTACTTCTAGTTAGGTTTAAATAAAACGCAGAAATGGGAAGAATATTGCCACAGCTACTAAAGTATAACAACTAAAACGTTCGGTAAAAGCTTAACTGAAAACTCCTGAGAATCAATATAATTCTTAGAGTTGGAGGTAACAAAAATAAAAATGATTTTAATAAAACGAAACAAAACCCTGCTTATGTATTCTGGTCGCTTCTTTCCAGCTCAAATATTTGAGTTAAAGACTTTTGTAACTTTTTTTGAAACCGCGTTACTCATTCCGCTTCCGGTAACGAAGAAAAATTCACGAAAAAAGTTTTCTTACTTTTCTACTCACATTCGGCAATCAAAAGCCTTTTTGCCTAGCTGCAGGATACATTCATTGATCCAGAATTAAATAATACAAGAATTTTATTAATTGTAAAGATTTTCTTAAAATTGTAAGAGTTCACTAGAATTATAAGCTTTCGGTTCCTAGATGCATGGAAGTTCAATTATTTGGTTTAATTGTTTTTCACTTTCCTGATTTAAATAACAAAGGACCTTGTTTTTTATTCCTTTACGTATTATTTTCTTTAATTAAGCCAATAAACAAACATGACATATCAGAAAACGTACTTGTGAGGACATCTATTGAATTAGTTCATAGTTATTGTGCATAATGTGTAACCGTAAGTCCAATGTTCACAGAATAGGCAGGTATTAATATTAAAGTAAAAGTAATTTCGTATTGTATACACAAGCCCGCTATTCTTCCTTTAAGTAGTGTCATTATTTAGTACAAGCATAAAAAGTAATTCCTTTCTAAAATTAGATTAAATAACTTGATGGTGTTGCATTTGTTCCGTTTCCAGAGATGTTTTCTGGGGAACGGGGAGTATGAGGAATTTATTTAATCTTGTAATTCTGAGGGCACCAAAAAGTTCTTTCCTTCGATTTGCCATAGACTGCATATCGAGTCTTTCCTCTCTATTAATTTAAAATTATCTTAGATTTTACCTTGTCACGGTAAATTTGCAAGTTACCTATTTCGTTGCAATCTACTAAGATCAAATAATTTATGTAAGTGTTAAAAAACACTTCAAGATAGGGAACATTTAATTTTTTCTCGCCCTACCGCCGATTGCCTTAGATTATGCTTGCAGAAAGATTTGAAAACGTTCGGAGTGCCTTGGCCAGTGTACTTATATGTTTTCGTGAAGACCAGTCTGCTGTTCTTTGCTTTTGTTTCTTCTTTTACGCATGTAATATTTAACATTTTAGTTAACATATGGTTGTAAACCCCGAGTTGTACATCTCTGATGCATGGGGAGATTGTATGTGTACAAAATTAAAAAGAATTGTGGAGTAATTACAATATATTTGCTTTTATATACGTATTTTTGTGTATACTGTGTCCACATTTTCTATTGAAAATAGAAAGTTTTCATTTATTTTTTCTTCATGAATTCTTTCGTCTTTATTTGAGTAAACTACGATAAATAAAAGACTAAAATACATTCAGTTAATTACAGTAATTGCATACCTGACTAACAGAAATCAAGACAACTTCATTATCCGAAAATTTCGAATATTTTCCATTTTAGTCCATTTAGTAATAATTTAGACATCCATAGTTCCCCTCTAACTTCGAAACTGACAACTATCAGCAAAGATAAAAATATAAACTTTTTTTAATTTAATAATTGACGTCCATAGAATGGAAAATTTATAAATACTCGAACTGCGCTCATATAGCATGTAAGTTAAAACCACTTTTCTTAAATTATAAGACACTTTCTGTCTCCTTTCCGCATGCCTTCGTAGTGTAACATTAGCACACTTATCGCGCACTCGAACGGTCCAGATTCAAGACACTGCTCATTCTTCGTGTCTGAAACTTCAAAAGTTGTAATGACTCTACAGTGGAGCCCGAACTAAATGGTGATGGAAGATGATTCTTCGCCACCAGGATTTAGCAACTGGATTCTCTAATAACTAGTAGCCCTTTAAAAGAGGGACTATATAAGGCATTTCTCTCTCCTCTCTCTCTCTCTGCATGCGTGGTGTAAAGGCAGCACATTCTGTGCGTATTCGAGAGATCCAGGTTCAAGTCCTGGTGAGGGAATTGCTCATTTTTCACGTTTCCAGGATAAAAAAAAAATCCTACCGACTCTACAATGCGGATTTTACATTTCACTGATTTTTGCTCTCGAAATGCGTTTATCTTTCAACAAGATGTGATGAAATGTGAAGATTCTCGAATGCGAATCTGCTTTTTGAAACCCTCTCAAATTACTTAAATTCTTAATAGAGGAATAAAGAAATTATTTCAAATGGAGTGCACTAGCTGTTTATAGAGGTTGATTACTACTAAGACTGGAAACGGTGTTACTTTGTTATTCCATGCTTTCTCTGGGATTCGAACCCGGGGCCTTGTGTACGGCAATTAGGGTCACTAATCACTTTCCCGTATGCGCAGCCTCTTTTAAAGGGCTATATGCTTCTCGTATAAACGGGAAAATTAAAAGAAATAAAAAATTTCACTTATTCAAAAATTTTAATCAAATCAAAAGTGAATTTTGTCTTTAATGACAAACAAATTTCGGAACGCACTTATTAAAATACATCAGTATTGATTGAATGATACATTTTTAAAAAGAGAACCGCATAATTTAAAATTCTCAGTATAAATGGACAAAAATTATTCGAGTAACAGTAATTTAAAGAAAAAAGAACTGAAGAATAGTTTTAATTAAAATAAGCGTGGAGCGCAGCAGATTATTTTAAGCTTTAGCAATGGCAAAAACTAATCATAAAATACTCAGTTCTCCCCGAAAATTAAAAATGTAGCAGGCAAAGCCGTTGTGAGTTGATACTGATGTTTCACGGTCCAGTGATTTTTAAATAGCAGCTCCCTTTTTTAATGAATATTCGTATTTGATTTTAATGAACCTAAACTTTTCAAAATTTCGAATTAAAATATTTATTCATTTATTCATTTATTTATTTTTGATACATCCGGTCTCGAAAAAATTGAAATTGATGTCAGAAGACTCAAGGTTTGTTGATTCTTTTTTACGTTTCGCGGACGATAAGGGTTTGAATACCTCCTGTTTTAACTTTACTCAATCGATCTTCAACACTGATTTTATAAGGTATTTTCTGTCCCCTTTCTGCTTGCCTTCGGCCAAAAAAGGTAGCATTCTCGTCACTTATTCGAGAGGTCCGGGTTCTAGTCCCGGCGAGGGTATTGTATATTTGTCTCTTTTCTTGTTTCAAAAATGCCTAATAATTCTAGAATGGCTCTCAAGTAAACTAATGTGGTGGATGATAATTCTTCACCAGCAGGATTTGGCGTTTGGGTCCCTTGATCCTCAGTTGCCGTTTAAGAGAGGGATATATAAGGTATTTCCTCCGTCCTTTCTGCATGCTTTCGTGGTGTAACGGTAGCACACTCGGCGCATGTTTAATAGGTCCAGGTTCGTGGCCCGGCAAGAGCATTGCTCATTTTTCCTGTTACCTTGCTTCACAATAAACTAATGACTTTACAATTTTTAAAACCTAAAAGACATTTAATTTTACAACCTTAAAATCGGAGCAAATATCTCACAGGAGTTTCTGTAATTATAATGCAAAGATAAATCTCGAGCAGAGTTTTAAACTGTTAGAAACATAAAGATATCTTAACAGCACTTAGATCAAGAAAATTGATGCATCTAATTTATACTTGAAGGATTATCTTTATGTGTGGAATAAGTTTAGGAAGCTAAATATTCTTAGTCTTGTTAAGCAGCTAAGTACCCAAGCTGTCTAAATGATTTCAGACAACTTTATGCAGAAAATTTATATCCAAGATTTATAGCGATATCTAGTGCATAGTAAATGTTCTAAAAGCTTCTATCCTCCAAGTAATTTTTTTGTATTATTTCGTTCACTTTAAATGCATAACGTAATCATTATAAAAGTATATATATTTAATATTTGTCTTTCCAACATACATATCGTGAAGGAAACGGTTGTGTTATGGTTGAATATTATATAGGATTGCATAGGTGATGATATCGAGTTTTTGAGACGAGCAAAACTATCATATATTCTTTAACCAAACTCTCTGCACTCTGTTACTGTGCTGAAAATGTGTCAGCATATCTCTAAACTTAAGGCTTTGCGTAAGAGATAAGATAAACATTATTACCAAATACAGAACGGACGCAAACATTTGGATATTTGTCAAAATACAGTTTGTATAAGATTCGAATTGATATTATATGAAAAAGTTAGAAAATCTACTATTTCTGTTTATGGAAAAGATTTGGATACGAGGAATATGGAGAAAAGTAGGACTTATGGAAGCAGAAGAAGCATTGCTGATATAGTTTGTCATTCAATGAAGTCGTCATCCGCTAATATATGGACAAATGTTTTAAACAAAAAAGCTTGTTACACACTTTGGAGAGAATGGAAGAGAAACAACAAATTTTTTAATAAATAGATCTTTTGGCAGCGTCTTTTGGTAGACATGGTAATAATAATCAGTTTTTTTTTTATTCATAATTTAACATTCGCAAATTTAGATAATCCATTTTTCTTATTGAATAAAAGACATCAGGAAAAAGCTAACCAAACGCCCGGTTTCTTGAATTTCGCGATACTAGAATTCGATTCTAACAACGAAATGCAAACACGCATCAGTATGCGAGTGACTTTTCCCAATTTACGAATACAAAAAACAATGCTGACAGTCTGGGGCACAAAAAGCTTGTATTTTACGTTATATCCATCTAAAGAAGTTCATAATACGGATTTGCTATGATATCCAAGCCACAGAACTTCGTAAGTCAGCAAAAGATCAATACGTTTTTCTGAACACTAAAACTTCTTCAAATAGCAGCTAGAAACCGATAATATTTCTATAGTTATTTTATGATCACTGTTATTTTAACACAGTTAAACTTACGTGTTTGCTTGAAGAATTCGTCGCTGTCAAGTCTGCAAAGACGTATTGTTGATTAAATATTATTTTAATAATTAAATCAGAATTATTTTCACCTTCAGTTAATTTCTAGTTTTTAAATGTGTAATCATTTGAAATGTTTATTTAGATGCAAACTAAAGCAGCGTTCAGAGCCGATAACCAGGGGAGAGATCTGGAGTTTTGAAAATCAAGAGTATCTGGATATTATAAAACAAAATACAAAGATGCAAAAGACTACAGCTGAAACAATACATAT
>KK116684.1:442137-486359 GCA_000611955.2 Stegodyphus mimosarum | reverse complement strand
ATATATACATATATATATAAATAGAGAGAGAGAGCGAAGGAGAGTTAGAGAGGGAGCTGTATATGCAGATAGGATATATATGTATATGTATATTATTAAATGTATACAAAAAGAGTCATAGTAATAGTTCAAAAACAAATTTTGGCTATAACTGCAGGATTGAAGTAAATTAAATCATCTATAGTCAAAATAAAATTGGAATGAAAGCAAGGCAATTCCACAATAATAGTAATAAATGCAACTGTGGTTAAGAGGTTAAATACTGTATCAAAACATGTCAAATTTAAAATAAGAAAGTATCAGTAGTATAAACTTGAAAAATAAAAATGCGAAAAGAAAAAATGTATAAAATATAAAAGTATAAAAATTAATCACCCTTCACAGACACTAATTCAGAACTTATCAGGGAAAAACGAATTAAAGTTTCATAAAATTCGATTAATATGTTTCGAATGCATGTTTGTTCTACAGGTACATTTGAGATCAGAACCCGAAAAAAGAACTCGATTAAATTTTCATGAAAGCCATTACAATTCATTTAAAAACGAAAACTCGAATCTCAAATGTACCCAGAATTGTTCCTACATATATTTGAAAAACTTTGAAAAAAAATAAAACATAACATGTGCCAAACTGACTACTTAAAAAAACTAAAAAATCTGAAAGATTTCAGATTTTATATTACGTCCAAAGGCGCGTTTTTTTAACGTTTCGTGTGCTACCTTTTTTTTATTAAATATCATGTACTACGTACTCAAACCATAAAATTCAGTTCAAAATCAATATCGCAAAATCATTTTAAAACGAACATATCTTTAGAATTTCCGTAAGTCTCGTGCGCTGGAGATAAAAATGTTTTTTTTTTCCGTACAGTGTTGCCATTGCTCGCTTTGAAATCATTTAGTTTGTTAATCAGAAATTCGTTGAAATGTTACAAAACATAAAATCGATAATAAAGCAAATTTCAAATTCAAAATTAGGGCTTCCAGATGCCCATATTCGCAGTAGGATTACGTCATTCAAAATTCGATGGCTCTAGGTTTTATCACGATGCGAGAAACATGCATACATTTATGCAGATTTTTCATTTTTAAAAATTTAATGCAGAGCGATAACATTTAGTGGCAACAATTTGAAAAGTGAAACGGGCATTCAGAGTGAATCGACGCAAAATCGCAAAACGAAAGTAATAGTCCTTCGGGACTAAATCCCTTTGGACTAAATAAACAAAAACACTTTACATTATGCAAACTGACCACTAAAAAAACAGATTGGTCAAATACATTATATGTAAGTGTGACAAACAAAAGCAAATACAAATTTTAGAGAAAGCAAACCAAATATACTTTAAATCAAATTGCCATTTAAACAGCATTCAAAAATAGGGTGGGTTCCCGATTATGCGACCGTAAAGTTCTAAAACCAAGAAAACAAAAACGTTTCAGAGGAGATTTCTATAAATAATATAAAATATAATATGAGCCTTAAACAGCTAAAAACTAAAGGCATATTTGAAAGAAAATTAAACAAATTAATCAAAACCTGAACTCACTGTATTCTAAAGATGACCGTTTGTGAACTGTGTTCCTTGCAAAAGAATACTGAATTAAAGGCTACATTTGAGAAACAAAAATTTTGTGCTTCTTGAAAAGCGTTTGCCATAAGGTTCAAAGTGTCCAACACCAGACCTAAGTGTTTAAAATGTCTTATCCCGTTAAACTTTGCGTGTTAGGGGGGTGCAAAACGTTTGGTGCGGTCTGCAAAAATTATTACTGACAAGGAGGGTGATCGTGAACTCCAAAATGGCAGCGGTAGAAAATTTTATAAAATATAGAGTACTCTGTAAAATCTTAAAACGCGAAAACCAAAACTGGTTAAAAGTATAAAATTTGGGGAAAAAGAAAAAATAGAAGTTATAAAAGATAAACGTCTTCACGCAATCAGGATACATTACGTCTTAGAAGCGTCATTTTTTTTAGTAAAAGCAAACTTCTCCAGTTTACTATATATATATCTTTAATTTCAGCTACACGATTCGTTTCATTTATATTTAAATAGTTGTTTGATATTTCATTTTACTATCTAATTCGAAACTGAGTATTATAGTTAAAACGAAAAGTATATTAAAACAAAATTCACAAGCCAATCTTTTCATACAATTTCTATAAAGTATTTATGATTTCATGCCAATAGGTAACTATTCTATATAGGAATTTATATACAATAGGATATAATTTGAAATAATGGTTGCATATTAATTTGGAAACTGTGTTTATGAGCTGAAACAATGACCGCTAACACTCGGATAATTTCCCTAACATAGTAAATTGGCGCAAACCATTAGGAAATTATATTTACTCAAATTCTTGTGTGAAATCCGTTAGCTCAATGATTCCCTTCCACTGTTTCGAGACACATTAACGTATACCAAAGTCGTAAGGTATTTTACTACTAAATCTACAAATATTATTCGTAAGCTATCAAAAATGCAGTTCTGAAATGCCTTTCGTAGCAAAACTCTATTCCCAAAAGTACTTTAACAGTAAATTTCATTTCTAATAGAAAATGTAGAATATTAAATTGTAATTAAATTAAATAATATTTCATTTCCTTATTAATTTAGATGTCAAACAACGAAAATCAGCATTATATTTTAAAATTTTCACAGGACTAGTTTCAATGGTTTTACTGACCCATCATTCTCAGCTGCAAAAGCGCAAATGAACCAGATAAAATATAATGATTAGATAAGATAAGAATTTTTTTTTCTCCCATCAATAAAATTTTGAGTTCCATACTCAAGGACCTCATTCCGGATATGAATTCCTGGGGTATTTACAGGATTCCTTGGCAGTGTGGTTTAATTTACATTGGCCAAACTAAGAGAACCTCAAAATTAATCGCGTTAAGGAACATGGGGCATATGTTAGAAAAAAGGAAACACAGAAGTCTTCTGTTGCCCAACATTGTTGGTGCGAAAATAACATTTTCAATTTTTCTGCTGCCAAAATTATTCAAAAAGCATCTTCCATTGGTGAACTGGATTTTCTAGAGGCATTTCACATTCAAAAAAATCTTTCTGTTCTAGTTAACGACCCTAATTCCAAGCCATCTTTGCCTTCAGCGTGTAAAGAAATTATGTTCGAGTTCTTATTTCATCAACAGATGGCGCCAGTTGCTTGTCTCCTGTCCAGGCTTCCTTATCTGATCTTATCATTATATCGTATATCCTTCATTTGCACTTTTGCAGCTGAGGGAGCTGGTTCAGTAAAACCATCGAAACTAGTACTGTGAAAATTTGAAAATATAACGCTAATTTTTGTTCTTTTGACTTTTAAATAAATATTTGTTCGGCGTGTTATTGTATTTTAATTTCATTTCCTGTTCAAAAAAAAAAAAGAAACATAAAAAATCAAAAATATAGTGTAACTCTAAAAGAGGAATTCCTCTTTTAGAAACCAGTAGTGTATTTAAGCCACACATTTAGTTTGTTTTCAAACAGGATGTGTAAAATACAGTACACATCAGTACCTCCAGTAGCATTTAATCTGTTGTTGTCGTTAAGAAATCTACTGCATATTAGTCATGAAGTTACTACTGTTTTTCTTTTTTTGACAGACTATAGTAATCAGCCCAAGCCTGCAACAGTGTTCTTATTGGTCTCAGTAAGGAGATGTAAAAAACTGGTCTTCTATCAAACTGGGAATAGGGAACGTTGTTTGTTTTAAATTTATTATGTTAAAAAATGCTTAAAATATTTAAATGTTTAAAATTTGTTAAGAGATTCTACCACGAATGCAAAACATCTAGAACATTTCACTGTCATTCTTTAAAACTTGGGTAGGATATCAGTTGCTCACGATAGCAAATCACACAATGCAACAAATTTAAGCAATTAACGAGAATGGAATAACTTGATGATCGTCTGCTACTATCTCCTAAAAATGTCTATTTAATATCCTAAGCACCAGCAGCACTATTCTGAAGTCGTCATATCTTCAGAGTAATAATTATAATAAAAATCTAAAATTTAGATCAAAGCAAAGCGAAGCTCAGTTAAATTCTAAGCTGAAATTAATGCTGAAATAAGAATGCTGAAATTTAGTCTCAGCCTACCTTCAAAGATTCTAAATAACTCTCCGTAATCGAATGTGTATATTTGACATATATCCGGCACTTCTTTTCCTGAGAGATAGTAGGAATAACTGTATCTCTAAATATTTTTCATACGTATGCATTGGGACAAAGTAGAAAATTTAAAATATCGGAATTCCATTAAACCAACATCAAACATCTTCTCAACATTTGTGCGACTTGTGAAGTGTTGTGTAATTCATTTTGGCAACAAAAATGCTAATTTATATTTAAACTCACAAAAAATGGTGTTCGTCTTACAAAAACGGGGACATCCTCGAGCATTAAACATGAAAGCAGCCTGGAATAATCAATGATAATTACGGGAAAAGGAAATATAAAATAGTCTTCAAGACACTGATATCTTATCGGTGGCATCTAGAATGTTAATTCTTAATTTTGCTGCCCAGTTAATACCCTACTTTCTGAGGATTTTCCTGAATGTAACAGGTTAGTAATTAAAAATAAGAACTTTGGATGTTGAGCTTCCAAACAATTTGGTGCTTTAGTAGCATACCTTAAAATGCAAGGCATGAACATTTCTTAAAAATAAACTTTACTACACTCACGTTTGTGAAAATTGCAACACCAAGAAGGAATCGTCATATTTGAATGCAATTTAATACACAGTTGAGTGGTAGTGGTACAAATAAATGATTAAATGTTCAAAGCAAACAAACAAGAACAAGAGATCAGAATCAGTATTTTGTGTGGCCACCACGCGCCGCAATAAGTGCTGCTACACGACGTGGCATGGAGTCAAACAAAGTTTGAATGTCTGACTGAGGAAGAGCATTCCATATCGTTTGTACGCGTACCCAAAGTTCGTCTGCAGACGCAACAGGACGAGGATCACGAGCAAGACGCCGACCAATGACATCCCACACATGTTCAATTGGCGACATATCCGGGGAACACGCAGGCCAAGGAAGAAGCTGTACCTGCTGCGCTGCAAAGAAGGATTTAACAATCCGAGCAGTATGAGGGCGGGCATTGTCCTGTTGAAATACAGCGCCTGGCAAGCTTTGAAGGAAGGGAACAGCTTCGGGCTGTAGAACTTCACGGATATACCGGTTGCTGTTCAGATTGCCCACAATTCGTAGCAATTGAGATCGTCTATGATATGCTATGGCGCCCCAGACCATAACTCCGGGTGTTCGTCCACTGTGGCGTTCGATAATGCACTCCGGAAGGTGGCGTTCACCGGCATAGCGTCTGACACGAATGCGGCCATCATGGTACCACAAATTAAAGCGGGATTCGTCAGAAAACACGACATGCTGCCAATCAGCACGCCAGTCTCTATGCTGATTGGCCCATTGTAGCCGCAGGCGGCGATGGTCGTGCGTTAGGGGGATCCTGTATAAAGGAGTCCGTGCGCGCAGTCCACACTGCAGCAGACGTCTACGAATTGATGAAGCACACAATGAAACACCTGTAGCTATTGACCACAGTGCTGCCAATTGTCTAGAGGAAGCTGTACGGTCCGTCCGCGCCATGCGGACCAGGTGTCTATCATCGCGAGCTGACGTCACATTTCGGGGTCCACTCCCGGATTTCCGAGTTGTCCGACACTCGTCCGTCCACTGCTTCCAAACGCGCATCACTGTGCTGCTGTTACGCTGCACACGAGAGGCTACTGCACGATACGACAATCCAGCTTCACGAAGGCCGATGATTCTCCCTCGTTCAAACTCTGTAAGTTGTTCAAATCTCGCTCTCTTTCGTCGACGAGGCATAAGTACAGATTGAGTTAACGTTTACCACTAGCAGATAACCACCGATAACCATACACGCCTCGCTACAGCCGTCTATTTATTCGGATCCATCAGCCGTTCAGAGGGCGCTGCTCAGCATACGCATGCCCTACGGATTTGCAATTCTAATCATTTGCATATCATGCGCTACTTTGCATTTCCTGAAAATTTCAGCTCACTCGCGTAAGTCCTTCATGGTGTTGCAATTTTCACAAACGTGAGTGTATTAATTAATGATAGATAAACGAGGCTTCCAAGTATTTAATGATATTGAGGCGGAATGGATATTCAAGATCTGAATGGAATCTATATGCACTATATTTAACTGTATATTTATGCGTGCATTAATCCGTATTAACCAAACATTGAAGAAATTGGTATTTTTTTATAAATTCTTAAGTATGTGTTCTTCTTAATTTATGTATACATATAAAACCAAATATCTTACCAAATTTTTATTAGTTTGATCAATACAGTCTGTCCTAAAAATAGGACAATGGTATAAGCCACTGCTAATTATTCTTACTTAAGTTGATTGGGATGAAACACCTTAAACATAGGCCAACGTTACGTTTTTTACAGATAATTGTTGGTTTTGCGGAGCAGATCTTTAGCTGGCATCTTCTTTGCCTATTTTCTGGTTTTTTCGCAATAACAGGTTCATTTCGGAGCTTTAGAAAATTTACATCAACTTGTTGAACACCCAATTTTCTGCAAGATGGATTTTTTTGGAATAGAAACTTCCAAACAAGCAAGTATTAGGTATCTTTGAAAATCAAGTAGATTCACACTATCATCACTAAATAAGTGTTTGATCTTCCATGAAGCAAAAAATGCTGTCTCGTAAGGAAAAGCCTTCGGGATACGTTTGAACTTGGGTTCATAATTTACCCATTTGGGATTTACATAATATTCTTCAACGCTATTTGAAACTAAAATTTCGATAGTGCCCGCAACCTCTTTAGAACTTCCTTCATCACACACGATTTCTTCTATCGCGCTTGTAGACAAAAATCAATCTGCTCTGTGTTACTCAGTGCATCGGGATCCGGGGGTAAAATCACGATTTCATTGTCTACGTCGACTAAGTCACTGTGATCTGAAGTCCACAAAAAATATAAAAAACAGCAGTTAAAAAGGCTTCTTGCGCAGTTACAAATTTACGCGACATAGTACTATCGTCGAAATAATTTTTAAAAAGAAAATGCAAAATTCAAGCACGTAAAAAAAAAAATTTAGTGTACTTCGATGAATTTCAGAATACAAACTGACTTCATGAGTCAGGGTTTGAAACATTCACTCCGTCCCCTCCCCCACACTTCACACACCTGTCTGACATTGGATGTGCATCTGCCAGATAGACTAAAGTACCTGGGTTAGTTGTAGAACAGCAATTTTTAGAATACAACATGGAAAGAAAGAATTATCTACATAACAAACTAATGGGGATTATGTGGTAGTGGATTTTACAGTCGTTCTATCTTTAGAACAGTTAAAATTGCAAGGGAAATTTATCTTTTAGGTCAAATGTCTTGACAATATTTTTTACTGGTATAAAAGTATAGAATATTACTTCAATAAATTTATATGTATAATTTTCTTGGAGCTCAAAATTTAATAAACTTGTACGTTGAAAACATAAGCAAAAAAATCTGCAAAAATCTCCATTTTAAAAAAAATAATAAAAAATATCTAAATTAATTCTAACTTGCGGTAAAGGCAATTATGTAGTTAAAAGACTCTTAACTAATAAATTATCTATAATTTCAATTAAATCATTTCAAAGATTTTATAAAAAGAACCATTTATGTGTGCTGTCTATTTTTAGGACAATGAGGAAATATGGGTTAATATTGTAACGTATATTGCAGTGGAAATAAAAATAACTGTCTTAAGGACTGTGAAAAGCAATGTGACGTCGAAAAGTACATCATGCCACATCTAAAAAGGGATTAGAGTATAAAAGAGTACTTTCTTTTTCTGAACTTGAGACGTCTGCGTCAAGCTGAGTGTATCTCACATTACAATTACATTAATTGTTACCAGGAAAAAGGAAAATATACAATTTAAATAGATTTTAAGATACCTTAATTAATTTTCTTCTTGCATTTTACTTCAATTTCTGTCAATTACTAAATGAATTTCTTTTTTTCAAACGCAAGGAGTTCTCTGTTCACTGACTGCAGAATTGTTTTAAACTGATTTTTCAACTAGAGGACGTATATTTTAAATTGCATGAAATTATTTTCTTTCTCTTTTTATTTTGTCACAATAACTAAGGAAAGGAAATCAATACAATACCATTTCCTAAAATCAAGCTAAAAGTTGGTAAATATTTATAAAGTAAATGGCGGAATTAAATCTGTAAATGTGGCTAAAACTAAAATTATAAGATCAATTAACATAAAAGAGAAATAATTTCAAATATTTCGCTGCCTTTCAGATACATGAAGGGCGCATCCATTATCATTTGAACGGTTTGGAAAATCATGAAGTATTAATTAATTTGCATTAATTTGTCACCATTAATATGTGTTGTGAAAGTATTTCGGACATATATTAATACAGTCTTATAAGACAAAAAAAATCTTCTGTTAATTAAAAAATTATTTAAATAAGATTCACCCGGTCCTTAAACCGAGATACTATGTTAAAACACTTTTGCATAGAGTAGAAATCCGATTATAAGTAATGCGATTGGAGCCTCAAGAACTATAAATTATGTTTATTATACTGCGCAAAATCTTTCACATCCAAACGTTTTGTTCTTGTTGTTGTCGGTGGTGTTATAAATTCAATGCATTTTGGACAGTATTTCTCAAAAAATTATTAAACAACGTTTGAACGAGTTTTTGTTATTTGTTTATTTTGTTTTAAATGCCTCTTCTTGTATTATTTCTTGATATTGTTTCTGTGATTTCACTCTCTTTCCTTTTATTACGTTAAAATATTTTTTGATTTACCTACTTTTCTTCTGTGGCTCCGTCTTCTTTCATTTAATCTCAGGATTTTATAATCCTGCGATTTTGTTTAACATGAGTAAATAAAATGAAATATTGCTGCTAGTTTACTAGCACTTTGCGTACAATTTGATTTCCTATCCTCATGTAAAAGCACCACGCATCGCATATACTCATTGCGTGGTTTGCTTTTACAGAGTTATTGCCTAATACTAATGAGTCATCTCACAATCCTGAATAATTAAGACAGGCTGGTCTGGAAGGGATTAATCAGATACCCGTTGAATCAGTTCTAATAGATACAGATGACAGTAAGAATGAACACAGACATACTGGTAGCGGGGTCTTTGCTAAGTTTGTCGTGGAGGAAATATCTCTGGAACGTAGATATGTCGATTCCTGTTCCGTTTTCAGCTCTGAATTGATTGCTGTTGATATGGCTTAGGACTGTATTTTAGAGCGACATTTATTCGCTGGAAATATGTATCCTCAAGGACAGCCGCAGTGTAATCCAATACCTATAGAACTGGAGAAGTATTGGAGACCTGAGAAGAATTAAAGTTATTCAAAATCTCAAGACCTCGTGCAATTTTTCTTTGTTCATCTACAATGGATACGATCTCCCGTAAATCTAAAATATAATATATATAGCTGATAGAATAGCAAAGTAGGATACTTCCATGCCTCAGATTTATGCTGAAACTTTGATCTACTTTGAACTATACTCAAGAAGAAAGTTTAATTAGCACTTCTTGGAGACAACTACCTACACATCCATGGTATCGTAGCGCAGATCCTTGTACTGCTATTGGTTTCAAGGTTGACAGGAAGAACCAAACGACTCTGGTTCGGTTGACTTCAAAACATTTAAGGACTCTCAGATTTTCTCATTGTATTAAAACATTCCGAACTTGTCAAAAAATGTAAGATCCGTCAATCCGCTGCGCGAAATCTACTTATTTGTGCTGCCTCGGTGCATGAAGATCTGAAGACGTCGCAGATTGTACAACACATTTCCGTATCTGAGTGCAACTTTTGGTTAGGTCCTGGAAAATGTCCAATATTCTGTAAATAATCCCAGATTTTCCTAAATTAAATTGGCAAAAAATTTTATTATTGCTGTTTGAAGTGTTGTGAGAATGTTTTGAGATCAAAAATAAAGCCAAAACTCCCTCTATCAAACATGATATTTTAAGGTGCTATCTTAGAAAGTTGATGTTGATTACTAATGTTCACATGTGTTCTCATAAATGCTAGTCACTTTTAAAAATGGTCTTTTACGAGAAATAGTCGCCGACAAAGGGATTTTACTCATGCGATCAAAGTCACTAAATCACTAATTTTATTTAAGCAATCAATGTAACTAGTTTAGATTGTTTTTAATTTAATACCGTCATTTAATGAACCTCAGTCATTTAAAATGTTCTCTGTTTGCTTTCAGTTTATTTAAAATTATTATTAGAGATCATAATGTTAGTGGCAAAATATAAAGGAAAATATATTGTTCTGTAACGAAATCAAGCTAATTTATTAATTAATTCATTTATATTCCAAATTATGCTACACAATGTGTATTTTATTTAATCTTTGTGTTGATGTGTTTTACTTTTAATTGGAGTTTTGTACTTAAGATAGTAAGTTCTTTACTTAAGATAGTTACTCTTAGAAACGCGCTTGGCAGTAGACAATGGAAGTGGGTGTGATTTTCATGGTACAATCTGGATATAAAAGTACTTAATTTGGCTTTATATATTTATATCTTATACTAGAAGAAACAGAAAAATTGACACTTTAATTTAAAAATACTTTCAAGTTGATAGCTGAATTAGTTTGTGAAATATGCTCATTTATTTAACAAAATTTTGTAGCTTTCGTTGGATTTGGTGACGGGGGATGAAATACTATTTTGTCATTTTTAAACTGCTTTAGGGTGACTTATGGTGAAGGTCACTTTGGGTATCTGGCAGAGCAGTAGGTTTACTCGTTGTTTTACTGTCGGCAGGTGTATTTGATAGGGGAAGTTCTGGCGATGCGGGGAAAAGGTGTTGAACTAACGCTTTGAGAGGTAAGAATTTTTATGCTGTTTTCTGCGGGGTGTTTTCTGTCAGAAATTGTCACCTTTAAGTGAGTTTTGGTGCCGTTGGTAAACGTTTGTAACAAAAAGCCTGTGCACTCGATTTTTTCTCCCTCTTGCACTCTCTCTTCCTCCTGTATTGGCTGTGCTGCTGAATCTAAGTAGCAATGATGGGCAATAATATGGTTCCTTCTGTATGCGGCTGTGAACCATTCGACGAATTTTACTAGATACCCAAATTACTCTGGAAGGAAGTTTTGTTATGTTTCTACACCATCAGTTATCATGAGCTTCTACACCATGGAAGTATGGTTCATCGCTGTCTTGCTACAACTGTGGTCCCCTGTATCTTGCTGATACATCATGATCTTCACATGCACCTTGTTCCTCCTTCTGTGGCCTGAAGATCAACTCGGATGTCGCCTTGTTCATCTTCTGTCGCACGCATGTTCGTGGAGATGAGGACAGGTTTCTGGAAGAAGTCATCAGTCATCAGTAGTGAAATTTCACGTCTTACCGGTTGACCAGTTATGCATCACCTTCTCGTCCGTGCCGAAACGGTTCCCCAGCCTTCTGCTTATAGACTTTGATGTTTCCTCGCCATGTAAATACATTAATCCGGTTTGAGCTGCTTCCACCTGTTCAGATTTTATGAAATATGTTTTGTTTCTTCTTAGCGAATTTTGTTGAATCATTATATTTAATTCAAGGAAATTATTCATTTCAAAATGAAGTTAGAAAGATGTAAATTCATGTTAATTCATTTAGCTTATGGCTGTTCTTGAAAATAACGATCAAAAACAATTCTTTTAATATGTAATGATATTCAGGTATTTAAGATAATTCTGGTTAATATTGAGAGAAACGAAATTATGTTATTATATGTGGAATGAGGTAATTATCAATTAATTTTCCTTTATAATGTTGTACAATATTTTTTTTTACTCCTGGCGATATCATCATTATTGCCAATAGTTTAAATTAATTTTAAAGGTAGAAACAAAGTATGTTGCACTTATAAATTTAGTATGATGTTTTGTTTTGTTACCTTGTCTGCTTATACATGATACGCGCCTGCTATAATTGGGTTGTTCGGATATTTAATTTAAAAATCACAAAGCAACTTAATTGATTGATATTTTTGGCTAATCTATGTTTCTTTAATGTACTAGCCACTAAAAGCTCGGGTTTATATTTCGTGCACTTCAAAGGCACTAATATAACAATATTTCTGAAAACGAAATTTTTAAAGTCTTGGGATTCTGGGATTTATTTATAAATCAAACTTATTGTAAAAGATAATTTTACATGTAAATAAAATAATGAATGCCCACGGTAATTACACTCATTTTATTATTGGATGACATTTGTGTGCTAATAAAAATGCTAAAGTATATGTCCATTAGTGAAGTAAATTTATAAGCATAGTGTAAATTGAAATTTATTAAATTAATTATTCATAGCCGATAAATAACCAGAGTTACTGTAGAAAAATTTTTCCCAATGAAGTTAAAACATACTACATTTTAAAGTCTAATGAATACAATTAGTACATTAATCCAAAATTTACTACAGTTAATACAAACTAATACATTTTTATCTCTATGATACCTTATATTTTTTAAAATTTCTTCTGTCGAATAAAAAAAATTAAAATTTCAAATCAATATTTATTTATGTTCCAGGTGAAGTGAAATAAAATGTACCGAAAGAAGCATTTCTTCTTTTACGACATACATAAAAAAATAAAATAAAGCATCTCGCTTATACTTCTGCATTTGGAATATCGAATTTATGTTGAAAAATAAGCATACTTTTTGTATTCGTTCCGAAGTTCTGACTCTTCGAGTGATATCTAATTCTAAAATGCAGTGAGAATCTAGGTCTCGAAGAAATGCTTAAATTATTTCTTTCTAAATTTGTTCCGTAAGGAAAGAATAAAATATGGAATATGTTTTTCAGAATAAAACATTTTGGGTACATGTGCATCGGTGCTGTGTAGCAATACAATTTCATTTCCAAAACCAAAAGAGTCGCAGGAAGAAGCATGTATTTCTTCTTTTGTATTGGGAACTACGTTCAGGTTTAGTAATAAATATTTAGGTTTTGAAGTTTATGGAAATGCTCACAATTTGCGCCTATGTACTAATTTATTCATTTGCTAACCTAGAATACATTCAAATTATGCTTTCAGATATTGTAGCTAAGTAAATGAAATGTTGCCTTGAAAAACTTGTTCTTTATTTTTTAAAGGTGGTTGCAACAGGGTCGGCTGAATTTTAAAGAAAATTGAATGATTTATTTCATGTATCGGTATTTAAATAAATATAAGAATTGTATAAGACAAATCAACACCATTGACTTCTCTATGAAACTGATTCAGTTATTCTAAAGAAAGGGTAGAATGCAACACAGAGTAGCGGGGCTTAGTTTAACGTAGTAAGGTTTTCACATGAACCTGCAATATGTAATTTTAATTACTTTTCCGGAACACTATTTATGCTGATACACACTAGGAGTTACTGAGAAGTGAAAACTCATTTTTTATTTTTGTTAGTATGAACCATTTTACTAAACTTACTTTTACCATTTTCTAAACCTTAATTTCCTGTATGCAAGCAGTTTGTTTTACCTTCAAACATCTGCTTTTTATTCTCCCAGAACAATTCTGATACTATTATTACTGCAAGAAATTTGTAATTCCTGTTTGCTGCGACTCTAAAACTTGATGTCATGAGTACCATCTTCCGCGCATTCTTTACCTTTGAGATTTTTCTGTCTTCTTATTCCTGAACATCTCCTGTTCGGCGCATCAATGTTCATGCTTTCTGCAATTGGTGTGCGGTTTCTTATTCGCTGCTACTCTAGAATCTGAGGCTATGAAGTTCCTTGAGATTACTCCGTCTTTCTGCTTTATTCTCCAGGGGTTTTACCTTTTCTGTTTGGTGCTCCAGCGTTCATGCCTTTTGCGATGTGTTTGCTGCTTTTTTAACTTTTCCTTTTGCTGCAGTTATAGAACCTAATATAAAAAACGGCCTCTTTCACACTCTGTGCCTTTGGGATTACTCTATCTTCGTGTTTGGTTGTATCGCGCTTTCATATTTCCTGTTGTGTTGTAGAGTTCTTGCTTCTTGCGATGTGTGTGGTTTTTGTGCCGTTTAACCAAAATGAGTAGATCGCCCTTGTATTAAATTTTGTACTATCACCTGGCATTAAATTGAGGAAGTGGAATGGAGTGTTCAGTTCTTTGTATGGAAGAATAAAGATTCTAGCCGAATTCAACTACTGACCATTTATTAGAGCGCTGAACACAAGACGCAATTTATGTGAAGGCATATTATTCTTTGTGTTGATGTGAATTGTCTAACAAATTATAAGACAAATTACAAAAAAAAATCTGAACTGCATCCTTAGGCTTTTATGAGGTAAATTTCTACAAATGGAATTTGTATTGAATGAAACTGAAGTAGTTTTAACGAACAAAGATAAAAGAGTTTGGAATTTGGACTTTGGAAGACGAAATAATTAGATGTATTAGTTGAGTTTTCGTCTAACACAGGTTTCATTTTTAAATGCTGTATACATTAAAACCATTTAAAGATGTATACAACATTTTAAACCTTTTTGGCAAAACATCGATAAACCGTAAAATCTCGTTAATTCAACATCCCGTATTATTCGATGTACCGTCGCAAAAATAATAATATTAAGAATATTAAGAATGAAATAAATATGCGGCTAAAAACATCAAAGGACCAAAAAAAACTTCAAATTATGAATGTAGTTTTTTTTTTTGGTTGCTGTTGTTGCTTCCAAATTTACCCGCGTGCAGCACCTGTCTACACTATGACTTACACATTCAGAACTTGTGGCAATCAAGAGAATGAAAGAGACAATGCAGGAGGTACCGAGTTCGGCGTTGGACGAGCGAAAGCACTAGACTGGAAAAGGAAACGAGTAGCAATAGAAAACTGGTGTACATCAAGAGTTACGCAGTGTGTTTAAAAAAAGAAAAAAATATAAAACTCTGAAGAAGAAAGTGAAGTTGCTGAGTACCGATCTTTACGGCATCAATGTTGCATAAATATAAGTTGGTGCCAAATCATGAAATCCTTAAAGAGGAAAAATAAGTTGGTCTGGACGCGTAACCAAGTGGGTAAAACCTGTAAAGAATGACTAAGAGCATTTAAACTCAGCCGTTAACAAATAAACCATCCCACTTCAAGAGTACCGAATACGAAAATATTCTAAAAATTGTGTTGTGTTGGTGATAACAACCCTTTCTGTAAGAGATACGGAAGCACAAGAAGAATAAACATAAATTCAGGCAAATACTACTTAATTTTAAACCACGTTAAGAGTTTATTTTGAGCTATATATACAGTGGTGGCCAAAATTGTGGACACTTTTGGAAATTTTTATGTTTTTGAACTTTGTATACTTATAGAAAACGTTACGTTTCACAAAATGCAAATTTGTATATATCATTTTAAAGAGAATTTATTACTGAATTCAATACAAAACACAAAATTCAATTATTTGCAATACAAAAAAGTTAAACATAATAGTTATTAAACGATAATAGTTATCGATATACATTAGATAGCGATGATTGCAGTGAGTTATCATGACTTAGTAGGGTACCCTTTATTTTTGATTACAGCTTCACATTGACGTTTCATTGAGCTGACAAGAGTTTTAAGCTCTTCTTTCGTTATTACATGATGCCAGGAAACAATTATAGCCTCAATTAGTTCCCTTTTATTTGATGGGCGTCTCATTCGGACAAGAGTTTTCAAACGGTGCCACAAATTTTCGATAGGATTGAGGTCAGGACTGTTTCCTGGACATGACAACAGATTAATGCTCTTTGCACGAAACCACTCTTTCGATATTTTGGCCGTGTGGCAAGGAACAGAATCCTGTTGAAAAATAAACGAAGCATTGTTGGGAAAGGGATCTCTGATGGAAGGTAGAAGTTTTGGCTCTAGAATACTGTGAATGTATTTTCTGGCATTCAGTGTCCCATCGATGACATGAAGGCGACCAATACCATCTGCTGACATGCATTACCAAATCATAACACTAACTGGGTTCTTCACAGTTGCTTGAATGCAGTCAGGATGTAACTCTTCTCTTATTCTACGTCTTACATATTTTTGCCCATCACTACCGAATAACGATATCTTAGTTTCATCACTCCATATAACTTGTGACCACTGATCATCTGTCCAATTAATTTGTTCCTTTGCCCACTGTAGTCTTTTGTTTTCGTTGCTGAAAATTAAGATAAGGCTTTTTTCGTGGAATTCTCACCTCTCAGTCCAACATCTGTTAATCTTCTCCTGATTGTTCTTGAACTGACAGAAACACCAGCGCCATTCAGATCACTTCTGATGGCCGCTGATGACATTTTTCTATCTTGGAGACATAGTCTTTTTATTCTTCTGTCATCAATAGATGTGGTGCACCTTTTTCGGTCTTTTCCTTCTTTGTTTTTTATTGAATTTGTCTCCTGATATTGTAAACAAAACTTTCGGACTCTTATTCACTAAACCACCCACCTGTCTTGCAATTTCAGCATAGGAAAGACCACTTTCTCGTAACACAATAATATTACATCTCTTTCTAGGTGTCCAATTTACTCTTTTATTTGATGTCATTGCTTCTTGACTAAATATTAAAAATTTTTACAAAAATTCCTACTTGTAATTGCAGTGCATAAGAAACAAGTCCTCCTTCTACAGAACAAAGCAAAATAATGAATTTTCTCAAGTGTAAACATGATATCAGCTTCTACTGGCAGTTACTAACATTTGATTGGTTCTCAGAACAAGAACAGTGATTGTCCAGGAAAACTAGACATTACAAACCACTTCATAACTGTGTTTTTTATTTATATTAAAGTACATATAACTTTTTTGTATTGCAAATAATTGAATTTTGTGTTTTGTATTGAATTCAGTAATAAATTCTCTTTAAAATGATATATACAAGTTTGCATTTTGCGAAACGTAACATTTTCTATAAGCATACAAAGTTCAAAAACATAAAAATTTCCAAACGTGTCCACAATTTTGGCCACCACTATATGTAATAATAACTGCTACACTGCGAAATACTCTCCCATGAAGTATGCAGAATCAAAGGAAAATACATACATTTAATACACATCGATCAACATTATATTTTTATATTATTATTTTCTTTTTTTATTTAACCGGTGTAACAAATTTAATTGCTCGCTATTACACTATGATATTCACTATGGTTAAAATTTATCGTCTTTGAGTCTTTGAATAACATTTAGAGACAATAAATTCAGCTTGAGCTATCTCAACCACCGGGCATAACTTGAGGTAATAAGCAACTAACTATTAATATAAAATAAAACTACAGATATAGCTACTTGTACTACGACTGTACTTGCTCTCCATCCAGGCGGCTAACCTCACCGCTCTTTCTATCTCCAAAAGACTATTGCCAAAAGACTGTTTCATCGTGATGGGAAACATGCACGCCTGGAGATCTGACTGGTCTCTTAAACGCTCCCGCCAGTACTACGCGGGCTGCACTTTCATAAGCACATTACCTAACAAACACGTTGCCTTCCCACACCGGATCTATGTCTTACAGCCTTTCCCCCGAGGTGAGACCGTATAGACGATCCAATCCGGGGTTCTGGAAAAGCCAGGTTCATGAATTTTATACCCCCTTGATCGAGACTGCCGAGGTACAGATCCTGGTCAGTAGCTTCACAGAGTTTTCTGCATCCACCCCCGGGGCGAAGTATGAGGTGAGCAAACCCATCTTCAAAATTTAGAGGAAAGATATTACGTGATTAAATTCCTTATTATGAAATAGGCGAGTAGAACCCCACCCGACGCAGATACACGCAGATAGAAAACGTGACAACGAGGAAAGGGGGCCTTTCAAGCGCTGCTATACGATTTTAATCCATACTGACACCACATTCCTTCAAAATCTCTTAATCAGGAATAATAAATAATAATAAATCAGGAAGAACAACTTCTGTTTAACGCCAAAAATAAAAAAAGTACAAAACATTTCACTTTTTACACGAGTAGTTCAAATTAATTCACACAACTACCCTACTCCGCCAAAACTGACCCTGAAAAAACAGCAACACCTTTTTCCCATGCAATTCATCCCACTACAAAGCAGAAAACATAAGTTAGATTTAAGCAAGAACGCTGCAAAAAAAAGACGCAGAACTGAAGCGCCGATCCTTAGCTATAAGAGTAGAAAGGAAAGGCTGTCAATTTAAGCATGCAGTAATGCTAAACCTCAAACTGGTCCTTGTATTGACAGGAAATTCTCCAAAATCTAGAGCCTAATAATCTCAGAAAACGCTGTTACAGTGAAAGAGCGTAGTCAAAAAAGGGCATAGATAAACAGTGTAATTTTCAAACACTTGTTCTTCGAGGAAATCATTCCTTGAATAGAGAAGTATTTTAAAGGAAATAATTTATCGAGAAAATTCGTTTTGTTGCTAGATAATGTTTCAACGGACCCTGATGGCAAGATAACCCTCAGCTTCAAGATGGTGATATTAATGCAATTTTTCTGCCCGCAAATGTAACCATCACATGCCAACCTATGGATCGGGTGTTTTGGAAATGATGAACTGAAGCTATCGCAAGAAGCTTCTGTCCACAGTGATAGAAGAAAATGAAGAAGGGCAAGAAATCTTTTCAAAATTGAAGTGCATCAAAGTAAAGGATATTTCATATTAGACCGCACGGGATTTGGCTAACGTAAGGGCTATAACAATTGCCAAAACATGGTAGAAACTTCCAGGCAATAATCAAAGTATGAAAAGGAAAGAACAGATGAAAAACAAAGCCTCCACCTTTACTGCAACATATGCCTAAGGGTAAAGATGCATCTTTGCGAGAAATCGAAAAGTAGGTGAAGTATGGTGACCATCTTGAAATTATTGACTAAGAATTCGTCGCTCTTGTCAGTTGCGATGAAATCAAAAACGAAGATCAAGATCCAGGACTAGCTGTTGAGCAATGTAGAAATTCACACAACGAAAGATTCAAAGTTCTAGAAATTGCAATTAAATATATGAAAAAACAAGAAGCTGCAAGACTCAGACTTGGCATAGAAGATATGGTAGTCGTTAAGAAAGCATACTACGATAAAAAAATTGTGTTAATTATCACATGGCTGACCGTTTGAAGAACTATAAATACTGTATTTAACTTCAGATAGTTCTGTAACTGTAAGTTAACTTTTTAGTTACCATTTGTACTTTTGTTGTAAAACATGATTATTAGGCTATTCATATGCAAAATTATAATACTGTGTGAAATTTTAGGATTTTTCTAACCATTTCTCTATTATCCAATATTTTCTTTTACCGACGTTTTTGTCCGCCAGTTTATATCGGAGAAGCGAGTCACTACTGTAGCAATTATTTGTAGACACTTACTATGCAAGGTATCTTACAGTTCATTTACATACATTGGCATTTCGGATACGAACCCAAATGAATATTAAAACTGAGATAAGTATATTTACTTCCTTCCTCCATGATAGTGAAATTACTTTTTTTCAGTTGAGCTAATAACTTGCACGCATAATTGTTCATTTATAAACCGTTATTTTTTAAGAATATTTGTTGATATTTTATCTGATTGAGGTCCATAAATTTTTATATTTAACAAACAATAAGATTGCTTGTAAATAACAACCTTATTCGCTTCAGAGCAAAATACTAGAAAGTCCAAAGTGCGTAAAGATATTTTAAATGAATCCTGAGGCAAAGTACTTACGCTCCATTTAATGAATCTAGTATCCATGTTAAGGATGGTTGAGGTTAGGAAAAGGAATGCAATCCCTTACGGAGGTGAGAGAAAATATTTTTCATCTTTTCACTCAGCTGCACTTCGAGGGTATTTAATCTTCTACTGCAAACTCGCCTTTTAATCACGACGTTTATAATAAATACAATACTTCCGTCCTTAACTGAAAATAAGATTATTATGGAAAAGAAAGGGAAATTATAGATTTTTTAAGCCATTCGGCGACAAATGCAAGAATGCTGAAAAGTGGCTTTTTGTTAGACTGCAGTTCAAATAAAATATTCAATAAATGGATTTGGAAATCTCCATTTCTTTTGGTGACGTTTTCCGTTCAATAATATTCTCTGTTTTCTCCAAGGAGATGCTTAAACTAATTTAGAAAAATACGACGAATGAGACTCTTTGAATTTTTCTTATAAATTATTTGAATAGCTTACTCAGTTTATTTCTTAAAGGAGTTTTTCGTTTATGCTAATATAATCTGAACTGAACCGAGCTGAATTGTATTATCTTCATAAAAATGAATGCACATTTCTTAAAAAGAATTTTTTTTTAATCTCGATTGCCAAAAGGTCAAATTAAGATAAGTCTGGGAAAAGGTAAAAGAAAGTTATTACCAAAAAGGTGCGGATTACAAATGACATATAATTACGTTACGATTTATGAAATTTAAATGTTACACCCAAAATTAGATTAATAAGCGCAACGTTATGAAATTCCTTTCGCAAAACGAATCTTTAGGGTAATGTAAAACTCTTTCATTTATTCTGTTCTAAACACAAACCATGCAAGTTCTGATTGCATTGGATTGTGCACCGGATATATTCTGCTTGCTTAAATTTTATATCCATATACGAGTTTTCTTTTTTTTTTTTTTAACTGAGGTTAAACTGAGTTTTTAACTGAGGTAAGCAGATGTTTTAAGACGTCAAGTTGAGGAAATTAAAGTGGCACTGTTAATAGTACCTAACTGATAAACGGCGATATTAAATGACATATATGTTAAAGAAATTCAGAGATTTCTAGAATATTTCTCGAATGAACTAATATATCAATAAATATTTGCTGTAAAATGTGTTTCATTGATAGCATGCAGGCTGAATAGAGGTTTAAACCTATATCAGACCCGCAAGCCATATGTGACTTCCCGTCAAAAGAAACATTTCCGGGAATCTTCGCTTTCGTGATATCTGTTTGGCTCAATTACGCGAAAACGAACTCTCTAAAACGTCTGAGAGCTACTGAAAAGCAAGCAAGATGTTTTCACCTGAATTTGCAAAATGTCTGGCATATGTAGCCAGGATATGACTTCCAAAGAGACTATTTCGGCGTGAAACTCTCCCATCTAAACCAGTGGTAAAATAAGAAAAACTGGAAAATGCTACTTCCAGTGTCGAGTATTACTAAACATTAGAAATACATATTTCTAAATGTAGTCTACTTTCGATCAACCAGAGTAATAACGGTCGCGGTTAATTCGTAGCAGTTAAAAAACACTAGAAAGCCTATAACCTGTATCCTATTATAATTACTATCATTAACAATTTATATCTTAAAGCAATATACATTTAAATATGATTATGTGGTTATGAGGTTACGTAAATTAAATATCCATGTTAAGGCAAGTTCTTAAGTTAATCTTCATTAAGTTATTATAAATGCATTTTTATTACGTTAGAAATAAAGAAACCAATTTATAAACAGCATTATAGAAAAATACTTAAAATAAGTATGAACATTGTTACTCAGGTAAATCTCGCGAAAAACACTGGGTAAAAGTTTTACCCCAAGCCATCATCTGACAAACATTATTTGCTATTGCACTTGTTATCTCATGCATATTCCCACACAGCACAAAAACATCCTCGGGATATCCTGAGCATGTTGCTCGTGGGATATGCGCACATCCTCGGGACATCCCGGAATATATCCCGAACCTCCAAAACGCATCCTCCTGAGTGCTTAATATCACATCCAGTATAGCCTCAGGACATCCTACGTAAGTCCCATCGATATCTTACAGGATGTTGTTAGGATCTGAAATCCTACTTACTGCATCCTCAGGACATCCCGGGAAATCCCACTAACCTCCTAAACACATCCCATTATATTCTCAGAACATCCTATCTAGTTCCCATCGACAGCATATGGGATGTTATTAGGATTTAGAGTCTTACTTCCTACAACCTCAGGACATTCCGTAATATCCCAGTTTCCTCCTAACCTCATCTTCCCGAGTGCTTAAGCCACATCCCAGTATATCCTTAGGACATCCTATCTAGGTCTCATCGATAACATATGGAATGCTATCAGGGTCTGAAATACTAGGTATTATATCCCGGAATATCTCTTTAACCTATTAAACACATTCCCGACTGCTTAATATCACATCCCAGTATATCCCCAGGAATCTTCCTTGCATTATAATGAAAGTATGCGAATGTGTTGTGATGACCTGAAACCTACTTGTTTTCCACAGATAGTCTCAGATTCCTTCTATGGTTACTATCGAAAAATAAGAAATGTTGAGAATATTTATACAACTTATTTTTTTCATAAGAAATTAAATTTATTTATTAACTTGTAAATATATTTAAACCTGTGCAAGGGACTTTTAATGAATTATTAATGCAACATATTACAAGAGAAAATTTTGCTTTCAAAATCTTTCGAACATTTTTAACCATTCAATAGCCCAAAACTGAATTCTTCAATATATTCATAATTAAATTATTCTACAAAATATGTTCTGACGTCAGTTAATTTGTATTCAAAACTCAATAATAAAATTAAGATAATAATAAAATTAATTAATTTAATAACCTTGAAGTAGCAGACCAGATGAGTGTAAATTTTGAAATTCTGAACTTAAGCAGGTTATGTTGATTGAATCATTATTAATGGCTACAATAATGATTCTGCTCATGAGTTCGTCTTGCTGTTTGCTGTAATGGAGCAGATGATTTTCTAATCAATTTTTTATAGAAGACATATAGCTTTCAAATTTAAATGCACTGTAATTATCTAACGGCCGAAACATTTTTACATCTTCGCAAATATTTAGGAGGCCGTGATTATTATGAGAAACACACTATTTTCCATAATAAAGCCTAAAATTTACCACGAAAATATTTAATAGAGACTGTGCGTATTCATGAATTGCCGTCTGATTCCGTATTTCGCATAAGAGTTTAATCGAAACATGAAGTAGTAAATAATGATCATACAGCTTTTTGTTTAAAATTTCTTTTAAACAACTGGCCAGTGCACAATAAAAATTGACGGTATTCTGTAGCTTTCCAATATTTCAGTTCTTTAGGGTCCTTGTTTTCTCGCAAAATTCAATCGGTGCATAAGGCATTAAACTGGTCAATTTTTTTAAAATTAATTCAACATTTTTATGTGGTAATCGTACTTGTAACTTGCCTCCGCCTATCTGAATAATAATCATTTTTCGTACTAAGTCCTAAGCACACAAGGCGCAAAGTCTAACGAAATATTTATTAGTCCTATATTTGGTATATTCCTTAAAATAGGAAATCTTTGTGGTAATAGTCATCAGTTAGTTCTTCTTGAGACATTAAAAAATCGGTATTTTGACGTAGTTTACCAACAGATCCTGGAAAACATACACTGTTGTTAACATACTTGCCAAGAATATTGCACTTCGAACAACTTGAAAATCCAGTATGACCTTTAGTACACAAAATATATGATTTTGTTCGCGTCACATACAATATATTTCACAGAAAATTTTATTTTCATTTTCGGAGTTAACACCTTCGTTAGATAATTTTACAGTTTCGACCGTAAATACTTTTAAAAATTCATTAGCTTTTGGTTTTGAACTACATAATATGCAGCCACAATAAAATTTTGTACTACTATAATATGCACCCACGATACATTTTTAATAGAAATAATATTCACCAAATTTGGGCAAACTGGATTATTATTTGAACTGAATATGGATAAACTATCAATATTTATTGCTATTTCTATACCAGAAAGATAATTGAGGCAAAATTTTAAGGCTGCGCATTTTCTAAGACGAAGCATACATAGTTTCCATTCCCCACTCTTTTTATAAAGGAATTCCTAGGAGTGCCCACGAGCGTACGCTCACCACTTGGTAAATTGTTAAAGCATTTATGATTCTTCAGAATTTTTAATAATGCATTCAAAGCATTCTGGTTGATTTGGAATTTTAAGCTCCATTCCATTAATTCCAGAAACGAGTTCACAAAAATAGTGCGATTTGAAATATTGTATGAAATATCTTTCATTTCCTTTTCTGTTCGAATGAAATAGATTCAGTACTTATCTTACCAACTTCCAAACAAGAATTGTAGGTCGAAGCGCAAGGTATATGAGTTTCATATTCCGAATCGCAGTTTGAACTGGAACTTAAAGGACATTTGCTAACGCGAAAGTTCGTCATAGGCCTTTTTACATAATATACTGCTGCTTCTTCTTCTGCTGAATCCGATAATGTACGTTGATTTATTCTCTTACAAATCTGTCTTTTAGATATAGAGATAAATTTCTTAGTTCTGATAATTTTTGTAGAACAAAGGAAAAATTTGGAAACTTAATTTTTGCACTTTTTCAATGAAAATCATTCTGTAACGCTTGTTTATGAAGTCAGCTTCTAACTTTAACAGAATTTGGAACAACGACAGTTAACGTTTAAGCTTCAGTAGAATAGCTGAAAATCTAGAAGTCGAAAAGTAAATACTCCTACTTCTCCACTTTGTACGGTTCTTCGAGGATATCACTGTTGCGAAGCAATTAACACCGTTGGGGGGCATTCTTCGTTGAAAGTGACTTCAACCTCCGTTCTTTATTAATTTTTGCCTTCTATCCTGTAAGGTTAAACGAATTGCACTCGGACATTCTGAACTTTGATGATCTGAATCACAAAATATGCAGTTAAAATGTTTATAATTTCGATTATCATCCATAGACAGTAACTGTGAAGCAGATGCTACATCCGGTACGCGTTTATCATGCCAAGTTGACACCTTGCTTTCATGTTTTGATTGTCGGGAGGAAGAAAATATTGACGCCACTTGTTTCGATTGCAAAGCGCTGTTTTTTCCCGTGCAATTTATTGCTGAGAAATAAATCCCATTAAATTGCGTAAAAATTTTTTTAAACTTTCCCTTTCTTGATTATTATATTCAAGGATTAAATCAGAAAAAAGGGTCTTCAGAAGGATTGGACATAGAATACTTCCATAAGTGTCAGATGCAACATTTAATGTTTCTAAACTGCGTATGTGAGTCTGTTAGAAATCGAATAGTTTTCTAAACGCTTTAATATCGTTAGAATTGCTCAATGGGTTTATTTTCAGTGAATTATCGAAGTGTGTATTAATCAACACATCTTTACTTCCGAATCTAGCTTGTAGTAAATTAATAGCCGAATCCTAATTTTGGGAAGAAAGTGCAAATCCTTCTATTGTACCTAATGCAGTTCCTCCTAAATGTGAACGCAAATAAATAAACTTATCTACTTTTTCTAAAGATTTCTAAGTTCAAAACAGTTCCAAAATGAAAGCTATTGGCTGACATCACCATAAAATTTCGGAATAGATATTTTCGGCAATTTAATACGTTCTTGTCTGTTACTTTCTGGTGTTTGAGAAGATAATTGAGAATTAGATAGATTTGTATCATTAACAGTAGAGTTTTGGTTTGATAATTGAATCCTTTTTTTCCGCTCTAAATTTCCACAATAGAATTCTTTCCCGATAATCTTCTGTAGTTTGAATCTCTTCATCTAATTTTTCTGGTTTTAAAACACTTTAATATCGAATTAGCGATATTATCGATTTCAGAATTAGCCATCTTAAGAGATTCTAAGTCTTCTTCTAGCAAATTTATATCAACAGAAAACTTATGTAGTTCTAATTCTATTTTCTTAAGAATTTTGGTAACTGACGTTCTAAAACCACCTAACTCTTTGTTTAGTTTAGTAACATCTTCTAACGACACGTTTACTGAATCAAATATGTAACACATAAAATCTTAAGAATTCGATGAACGTGCCTTTCAAATTCAAAATACATAATATCAACAACATCAATCTTCAATTAATTCGCTTATATCCCGGGAGGGATGCCAAAAAATATTGTCATGATTAACTAGATAATCATTCGTAGAATAAAGGTAAAAAAGGCTTACCTTTTCTGAAGATTTTCTTCTTCATACTTCTTCAAAGGTATATCCGGGAATATTTTTATTAATTGCACACATCAAAGGCACTACTTATCTCGAAAAAGAGAGGCCTTCTAAGATAATAAGATATGTTTAATTTATATTACTAACCAATTACATACACGACACAGAGAGACGACACTGGTTACATCTTTTATCTCAAACGTCCATTACAAGTTCTAAAGTTCAGTTATAGTTCTGTTTCATTTTGGCTGCGCGCATGCGCAAATCACTTAGTGTTTGGGAACAGTTTTAACCGTGAGAGTGTCAACAATTTGCGATATGCAGTTTATTACCCAGCAAAGGTATGCTTAAAATATTTTTGAACTTCACGAATCAAATTATTAATAGATGTCGCATTTGTTTAATATGCTAATCAACCATTAGCTAATTACGATAACCTGATACTTCAGCTATAGGAAAAGCGTTTACAATTCAGAATTTCAACGTGCGTGTAGATGAACAAAGTTGATGTTGAAGTACGGTTACAGAAATGGAATTTTATTAAACAAAAATCAATATTTCAAATCATAAAATATAAAAAGTTTAAAAAATGCTGAGTTCTAAATGTACTTGAATTTCAAACGCCGGTAGTTCCTAAGCTTAACAAAAAATTCAGATATAAAAAAAATTCTGTCATGATTGAAGCTCACGGAGTCCGCCTGAAGACTCGCGGAGAAAACACCCTCGTTACAAACAAAGAAGGAGAAAATAAAGCAAGGATAAAATATCCTAGTGTGGTGTTGAAGTATGACTCCCTAAACAAACTAGATACTACAAGTATCAAAAACAAATGTTATATATGCCCAATACCTGCTGGCCTAAATTTACGTTTAGTACATTGGGTTTGAATTTAGTATCAAGAATAATAAAATGTTTCACTTATCCAATAACCCACATGCATGAGATTTGCGGAGACAATTTTTCTTTTAATCTCACATTTATTTTATCAAAAACCTTCTCTTGGTTAAATATATATAACACAGATCACATAGTACACAACAATAGCATAACACGTTAACTTAAAACACAAAAAAAAAAAAAAAAAAAACTGAACTAAAAAAAAAAAAAAAAAAAAAAACTGAGAAGCTAAAAATGGAACGTTATCTCACAACACGTGGGAAGCTAAACATGGAACGATATCTCGGCGCTCTACATTGAAAAACAACACAACTTTCTAATCTTTCACCATCGTCTATGCTGTGCACTGTAACTACTTTCAAATACACTAAACAAATTGCAGATGGAGATTTTCATGCGTATATCTGTTTTGTTCACACATATTTCTTTCGTTCAGTACATGGTAATCTTGGCGAGACGATGACTGATGACTAAATATCGGCACTTTCTGGATATGTGTGAGAATGTAAATTTCTCACTCCATGCAGTTCATCTTCACACATATTAACAATTAGCTCGAGGATGGTTTAAATTTTAGCACGGCATCAATTCAGATTCATTTTTAGCGAAACATTTTCAGCTACTTAGCGCAATTTTTTAGGCTACCTCCACTCTCTCTTTTTCATCCAACCAAAACGTCATTATCATAGGAGGCTTTTTCCTCACACACTCGCTTGAAACGTCGTCGGCAGAAAAAAAGAGAGGAAAAACCTGTTTTTCCAGTATTTATACACGCGGTAGTTCTCCGATTTCGATTAAAGTTACGATGAATATGAACTGAATAGAGTAAGAATTTTACGTTCTCACACCCCGATATAAAACATCTTAGTAAGAAATAAAACGGTTAAAAAATTTCGTAGCTTTAAAACCTAGTCGTACAAAATACTTTTATAAAAAAAGAAACTACCTACAATTCGTCGCATGATGATAGCATTGCAGACATGGATTTCTGATCATTACCAGAACGTTGTGTGAATTTTCCTGTAATCGCTTTTGAGCACAAGAATAAATCAGTAATATTTTTATATCATTATTTCATATTTTCGTATGAACTAAAATGTTTAAAAGTTAATACTACATGTAGTAGTTAATAAACATGATTAATAATATAACATTATTCTTTTATTATTTTCTTTAATTATCACCTAGACTACTTCGATATTCTGAAAATATTTAGCTCAGTAAAGGTTCAGTAGAAACCAATAAATTTATTTCGGAAGTAAATACCCAGTTATTCGTTTTTCAGAAAGCACAAAACTCCTTTACTATAAAATAACGTCTTCTATCATCATGCTTCAGCACCGCTGATTATCCGAGATATAACAAAAGCAGCATAAATTGAATTGGATTTAGTTCACAATTCAAAAAGAAAATTAACCGAGTTTATGAAAAACATTTTGGAAGAATAAAATGTATTAGATTTGAGAAATATCTTCAAATTCTATTACCTTTAGTTGGTCTGAAAAACATTTATTCGTTCCAATCGAATTCTTCAACCACCCAAAGTAAAATTAAATTTATAACTTATTTATGCTTTAGAGCGGTAGTTGTAACGAAAATTTAAACTTCGTTTTAAACATAATTTGGAATTTATATATTTAATGTTTACAGCAAAACATGAAAACTCGTTCTGAAATTAATATATATATATATATATATATATTCGATGATGTAATTCAAATGTTGACTCCTAAAGTGCGCACATAGACTTCCAAACCCGGGTAGATCGAAATGGTAGACTTGCAGAGAAATGTGGCCGAATTTAGCATAATTTTATTACTGGACAAAACAATTTTTGAAAAAAAAACTATTTGTTTCACACAGAATTGCGGATTAAGTATGCACCTCACACTTTTTAAACTTAGCCCATTTTCAAATAATGGACGATGCGGCTATCCGAGAGACATGCGAAAACTAGATACGAAAGAAGGAAGAAAGAAAAAGCACTGGTGGATTACAGTGGTATTTATAATAAAAGTTTTCATTAATCTGATTGGCTAAGAACTACGTAGTGCACAATTTTAAGATGACATAATGTGGAATTAATTTTCAGATATGAGGCCATTTCGCAAAATTTATCATTATTTTTGGAATGGAAGAAGGGTAAGTGCCCAAACTAAAAAACATGAATTAAAGGCCTATTGATAATTTAAAGAATAATTCAGCATATTTTTATCTTAAACATTTCCCTCTACCAGGAGGGAAAAGGCTTATCGGAAAACCCAGAACGTTTTGTATTAAATAATGAGGAATCTGCATGAATGCTTGTATGTTTCTCGTATTGTGAAAAAACAAAGATACTTGGAGCCATGAAATTTTCAATAACGTAGTCTTCCGCTCGAATATGTGCGCCTGGAAGCCCAAATTCGGATAAAATTTGTTTTGTTGTCTATTTATTTGCTGTAAAACTTTACGGTTCTGAGGAAAAAGCATTAGAGTGTTAGCAAAGAAAGGAGAATTTTATACTATATTTAGAGTTTCAATGAGGAAACAAATAAATGGCTTCAAGATGTAATTTAGAAATACTGGAACAAAATATTTTGTACTTCATCGTCTTGCTGACAACGTGCCGCTTAGCCTCTGCTAGCTACTGTCCATTAATGAGATGTAATTAAGTATCCAAAATTGTGGTGCTCATCTTTATTGTTCTACCAATTAAGAAAATACGTGTTAAGAAATTCGGCAACCAAAAATAAATTTTATTTAACCACCAAGCCGGCCGTGCTTCTTCCAAAATTCCATCCGGTTATCCACTACACCTCAATTTCCTGTCAGGTAGGCAAATTTTTTATCGGGCATGACTACAAAGTGAATTGGTGCATCCCCTAATCAAGCTCGTCTAATATTAAGTTATCTACAACGAAATAAATCATCACATTCTTCATTACTGCCTCAATTTAAAGCTAATCTGGTTAGGGAATTTTGTCTGTCGCCTCTTCAGTATTTAGAAATAAAAAAAAAATGTGTGATTTAAATCACAAAGTGGTTTTGTGCTTAACAGATTTAGTAATACATAGAGTCCAAGACTATCCATCTTTGTTTAATGTGGTTCAAGTATGTAACCCAGAAAATTACTGTTTTTCACTTCCGCTTTTCCTGATAGCATTTCATCAGTCGAAAACTGAAAATTAGTATCTGTCTGTGATTTTAGTCAGGTTTATTTCAATGAAGGCAAATTATTTAATATGCTGCGAATTATTTAATATTCTGCATCTCAATTTTCCTTAAATATTCTGCAGTTTAATTGCGATATTTTGAAGAAATATAAAATTATTGCTCAAAGAATGAAAGTATAACAATTCAACATTTTTTAGCCCAAAGAGGAGCTATTAGTATCCAAACAACATTTTGCATCGGTTCATTATGAACATCCGTTTCACTTTTTAAATAGTTGCCACCGAGTATTATCGACCTGTTTATTAAAAAAATTAAATAATGAAGAATCTGCATGAATGCTTGTATGTTTGTGGTATTTGAAAAAAAAATGATACCTGGAGCTATAAATTTTGAATAACGTAGTCCTCCACTCAACTTGGGACCCCGAATTTGGAAGGGATTTGTTTTCTTGTCCATTCCATACTTTGCAAAATTTTAATGATTTTTTGATTAACAAATTCAGCGATTTCAAAGCCAGCAATGACAACACTGTAAGAAAAAAAATATCTACAGTTCACGAGACTGTCTATCGTATATTATAAAGATATACTGTTTTCAAACATTTTAGCTCAAAGAGTCATTGGCCCAAATGCTCTCCAAATGTGCAAGCGTATGTAAATGAAAAGAACGCCCCTTTGTGCATAATATAAAATCTGAAAGCTTTCATAAGTTTTTTTAAATGTCTTTGACTATATGAATTTTATTAGTATTTCAAATTTTATTGCAGACAGTGATAACAAAAATTACAATAACGAAAACATGTTTGAAAAAACATGTGTATGAGAGAAAACCGGCTGAAAATATAAATATGAGAATCTTCTATTAATATGAGAGAGATGTTTTAAATAATAAACCAACATATCTACCTATCTAACTATAAGCCAATATAACTCTTTTTTATTTATTCTTTAGTCTATTCACATGAATTCAGCTAATTGTCTCCCCACCTATTTAACTATGAACTGAGCATCCTTAGTACGATGCAGGTCTAGTTAAAACAACCGACAGTCGGATAATGAGACCATAATATGCCTTGAATGAGACCCCAATATCCCTTGTATAGGTGATGCGAACAATAATCTGTTACTTCCTCAGAATTCGAACATTGGATTTCCCAATAAGTAGTTAATATGTTAGCTATTTATATGACAAGACACATGAAAATGCGCATATTCCTTGCGTTTGTTCTCTCAGTTTAGAGTTCGGTTGGAAACGCCTAAATCCCAGTAAACTAAATTCAGGAAATGACAAGTCAACCATACTGCTTTAGCTTTGCAAATGATAAGATGGTTTATTTTTGTTAAAAGCTATTATAATAATTTTCGGAATATTTAAAGGAAATCACTGAAATTTGTTAACATTTAAAAATTGTTTTAAAGGCTTCCACTGCTTCCAAAAAGAGATTTTTTTTATTATTTAATTCTTACAGCTGCATGTAGCGCACAAAAAAAAGCGCAAAATATTATTTAAATTGCGGGACTACTTCAGTCAAATGCTAGATATTCATTATTAAAAATTCAGCTATTTAAAAAGTTTTGTTCAGGTAACATAAAGTAACATTTTTAGATGACAGTTATGAAGACGTTCGGCTTCAAAACTTTAACCAAATTTCAAAGAGCAAAGAATTAGATGCATAAGAATAATTAAGTTTGGCTCACGTAAATTTCTCTTTGATAAATTTGATTTAAAGTATATCATTTATTGCAGTTTGGTGATATTTTTTGTTATTAATGGCTAACATAATTGTGATAGCATTTTCTATGTTAAGAGAGTTTAACCGAAATCATGTAAGTAAAAGAAAATTTGTGCGACGAAAGCAAAGGTCTTTCGAGACAAAAGGAATTTTATCAGTTTTGTGATGGTAAGAGTTCAGCCCTGTATTAAATTATTGTTATGGAAATTAAGTGATGAAAAGTCTGCATCATATTTGTCAGATGTTAAAGAATTTTTTATTAACAAACTCAACGATTTTAAAGCGAGGAATGGCAACACGGTACGAAAAAAACATTTTTATCTCCAGCGCGCAAGACTGTGTATCGGAAATTCTAAAGATATGCTCATTTAAAAATTATTTTGGGATATTGGTGTTGAATTGAATTGTATGGTTTAAGTGCGGAGAACATGATATTTAATAAACGAAGGTGCGCAGGAAACGTTAAATAAATGCCCCTGTGGGCGTAATGTAAAATTTGAAAGTTTGAAGATTTTAATTTATTTATTTATCTTCTTTTTTATCGGATTGTTACTGTCTCCTCTACCAGTCGTTTAAATGTGCTGAAGATTTTTTTTTAATTTCTTACAATTTTCATCTATTAACCAATTTTTATTTTACGGAATGTTTTTTTTTCTCGAAGACTAAAAGAATGTATTTCCTGCATGTTCGATAAATATTTTTAGGCCGTTGTATTTTTAATAGTTTTCACATCATGAGCTGGAGCTCATACATGTTCTGGAATACTATTTAGAGCAACCTTTTCCTAAGAGATCAAAATATTTATTTTAATTATTTTTTCATGCCGTATTCTACTATTCCTCATTATTACTTTTGCGGAATGTTCTATAAATAATGACAAAGGCGGTTTAAATAGAAGCTACTCATCTAGCATACGGTCGACTAAGTCGAAGAAAATCACTTCCTTAAAATAAAAGAAAAAATGTTCATAGTCAGTCAAAAAAATATATTTTATTTTACAAGAAAAATAAAGCAGGAGAAGTGTAAGCCGCAACACACTTCAATATTAGAGGGACGATTTTATATTAAAAACCTTTTACTAATATATTATATATTAAAAGTCATATAATAATCCTGTATACAAAGGGCGATCGACTGTTTCCCTGGTCTGCCCAAGATTAGAAGCTACTACGATTAATCGACACGAAGCACATCTGTCTGTTATACAAACTCAATTCGACTCGATGCGCAGCCGAATTACAGCCGCAGTAGCTGCCAAATGCGACACTTTTGTGTCGTGAATTCTACAAGTTGTGTAATCTAAATCTCTGAGAATTTAATCATGTCTTCCTCCCATTAAACAAGGTCCTTCAGGGGTCGAGTGTTTAAGTACGCTGAATACTGATATTTCGACATGCTTTGGATTCGTCCCAATGTCGAATGATTATTTTCGTGGTTTGAATTAAGTGGATAAATACGTTAACGTGGATAATACCCATTTTCCCTCAGAGAGCTCTCCACAAATGCATCCATCCGCTTAGACAGATATTTTTCATAGTTTTACAGTTATTCATAGAAACTAATCTATTATACTCTATGTGTACGATAAATAAGATTTGCTATTGCCTTTCCTTCCTGATGTAGCAAACTAAATGCCAGAGTGTATTACGTATCTATCTATATGTATATGTACGTAATATATATACGTACGAATACATTCAATTCAGATATATATATATATATATATATATATGTATTTGAATTGAATTCGTGTTCCTTGGGGATGTTTTTTTTATAAATTATATACATATTGTTACGAATTTCACATTTATTTGGCTATTTATTTAGAATTGTAATTAGATTTGCTTCATGTTGCCTTAGCAACGCAGACGATTTTTGAAGAGAAAGCTACCCCAAAAAAAAATAGCAATAAAAATAAAAGAGCGCGTGCATTTAATGCTTAATAAATAAATATCTCGTAATTACTGTTGCCATCCAGAAAAATCTAGAAACATCGTGATTGTTCTACTGATAATTAAAAAGCTTATAAAAGCCGAGGTGAAACACCTCATCTCAGTTAGTGAGTTAGTTGTTGTTGTTGCTGTTATACTTGTAGCTGTAAAAAGCGAACTGCTGTTTGTTTACTTAATGCTGTATTGATTGTAGTGATTTCGCTGTGAGATAGAACTATTTTATCTGTTTTGAACTGAGTTTTTGCTAAACGTTTGAGATATTGTGATATTGTGCGAAGATTTGTGAAGAAATATTTCAGCATTTTAATTTATTTATTGTGAAAAAAATAAATTTTTGTTAACCTTTTACGACTTGTGCATTCAATATATTACGAACCCGTACGCACGTAACAATTTTTGGTGTCAGAAGTGGGATTTTTGAATGCCATTAACTAGAGCAATGGAAGAACAATTAAGGCAATTCATGGCAGCCTTTGCTGCATTTAAAGAAGAAATTAAAGCTGGCCAAGATTCCGTGAAAGAGGAGATGAAAGCTGTTCAAGAATCTGTTAAAGATGAAATGAATTCTGTTCAAGAAAAGATGGAGAAATCTGTTAAAGATGAAATGAATTCTGTTCAAGAAAAGATGGAGAAATCTGTTAAGGAAGAAATGAATTCTGTTCAAGAAAAGATGGAGAAATCTGTTAAGGAAGAAATGAAGGCTGTTCAGGAATCTGTTAAAGATCAGATGAAAACGGTTCAAGAGTTGAAATTGGGTCAAGAATCCGTTAAGGAAGAGATGAGAGCCGTTAAAGCAAGTCAAGAAGAAATGAAAAAGGAAATTACTTGCATAATAGAAAATAAATTTGAGACTATGGAAGGCAGAATAGATGCGGTTGAAAATAAAGTTTCTTCTGTCAAAGAACAAATAGAAGAGAGAGTTTCTGCCGTAGAACAACAAATCGATTACAGAGTTTCTGCTGTGAAAGAACAAATTCAAGAAAGAGTTTCTGCAGTGGAACAACAAATTGATGACAAAGTTTCCGCAGTTGCCAAAGAAGTTGATACTTTAAAGAAATTCGTAGCGACGGCAGGAAGCAATTCGGATACTTTTAAATTCCTAGCCATGCCTGCACATCCTTCTCTGAAGCTATCGACATATGATGGGAAGACCTCCTGGCAAGTGTATAAGACACAATTTTCTATAGTTGCGGAAGCAAATGGATGGGATTCCCAAGCTAAGGCCTGTCACCTTGCGGCTTCTCTGAGAGCAGACGCAGCGGACATCCTTCAAACTCTTCCCGAAAACAAAAGGCTAGATTTCGAAGCTCTGTCCGGTGCTTTAGAGCTGCGTTTTGGAGAGAAGTGTTTAAAAGATTACAGCAGGCTGCAGTTAAAATCCCGTCAACAGAAGCCTACGGAAACACTCCAGGAGCTCGCCACGGATGTTGAAAGGCTGTCCCACCTCGCCTTTTCGGAGTGCCCGACAGAAACAAGAGAAATCCTGTCCCTGCAATACTTCATCGACGGCATCCGGGATCCTGAAATACAGAAAGCACTGCGAATGGCTGATGTGAAGGACTTAAAAAGTGCTCTGGTGTATGCCATGAAATTCGAGGCAGCACAGCAAGCCACTCGTAGAGACCGCCACCCAATCAGAGCTGCTCACATACAAGAACCAGTGGATCCAATGACTGCTCGCCTAGACGATTTAACCAGAAAGGTGAATGCTTTGACACGGAATACTGGTGACAAGAAACCGTTCGTAAAGTGCTGGAACTGCGGTGCTGAAGGGCACATTCGAAGAAACTGCAGAACACCCCAGGGCACGGATGTTAAGACCGCGCCTCTCAAGAAGGAGGGAAACTAATTCGTGGCCATCTCGCGGGGCGGAGGTTGCCAGATAATGAAAAGCCCCAGTTTAAAGCGCTTCAGATTTCTGCAGTGAGTGGCGGCAATAACGGAATTTTCATCATGGGACAAATCAATGGAATTCCTTGTAACATGACGATCGACACGGGAGCCAATGTTACCATCATTCGAAAAGATTTGGCTCAACAACTCGAAGGTAAACTTATCTGGACGCCGCCCTGCGTTACCCTCCAGACTGTGTCCGGGGAGAAGATCGATATAGAGGGGAAATTAAACGTTAACATCACGTTTGGAAGTGCCACTTACCATCACACGGCCTATGTAGCAGAAATTACAGACCCTTGCATACTCGGATTGGACTTTTTAAGGAAACACAATTTTTCCTTGGACTTTAAAAATAACGAACTGCATTCTGCCTCTGAAGACATAACTTTATTCGAAATTAATGATGAAGGAGTGAAATCTATCCACAAAATAATAGCTCAAGACGATATCACAATACCGGCAAGAACAGAAATTTTACTTCCTGGATCCATAGCCGAAAATAGAAATTTCCGCTACGGCGTCATGGAATATCCCAAGAATTGTAATAGCCCTAAAGGAGTATTAATAGCCTCAGCACTCGTCGACCTATCAGGGACCGTTATCCCGGTGAGAGTTGCCAATGTAACTGATAAGGCGAGGGTTATTAAGAAAGGTGAAGTGGTTGCAGAATGTACCCCAGTAACCAGCGTTGAAAGAAAAAGTAACATCTCAAAACCCGTGTCTTCCGACAACATTATATCGGAGTTACTGCAGAATGCGCAATTAAACGATGAAGAAAAGAATGCTGCCGAGCGTGTTATTAAAGATCTTCAAGATGTTTTCTCCCGTTCGTCTTCTGACGTTGGTCGAACCAGTTTGACTCAACATAGAATCGATACTGGTGATCATCCACCAATCAAGCAACATCCAAGACGTCTGCCGATTGCGAAACAGGAAGAGGTACGAGCACTTTTAAAGGACATGCAAGAAAGCAATGTCATCGAGCCTTCAGCAAGTCCCTGGGCATCTCCCATCGTCCTGGTGAGGAAGAAAGACGGATCAACCAGATTTTGCGTTGACTATCGCCGGTTGAACGAGGTTACGAAGAAAGACAGTTACCCTCTTCCTAGAATTGACGATATTCTGGATACTCTTTCTGGAAGCAAGTGGTTCTCGACACTTGATTTAAAGAGTGGATATTGGCAGGTAGAAATACATCCTGATGACCGAGAAAAGACGGCATTTACTACAGGACAAGGACTTTGGCAGTTCAAGGTGATGCCGTTTGGACTATGTAATGCGCCAGCTACATTCGAACGTCTAATGGAGACTGTTTTAAAAGGTCTTTCATACGAAGCCTGTCTGATATACCTGGATGACATCATCATCGTCGGGAAGAGTTTCGAAGAACATTTGGAAAATCTTAGAAAGGTGCTTCAGAAACTGAAAGAAGCCAATCTGAAGTTGAGTACCGCTAAATGCAAATTATTCAGACAGGAAGTGACTTACCTCGGACATGTCATCTCTGCTGAAGGTGTGCGCACGGATCCTGAAAAAGTGTCAGCAGTTAAACACTGGAGACGTCCCGAAAATGTCCACCAGTTGAGAAGCTTTCTAGGGCTTTCTACCTACTATAGGAGATTCGTGAAGGATTTTTCTTCCATCGCAAGACCCCTTCACAAGCTGACAGAGAGCAAGCAAAAGTTCGTGTGGACAAAAGAATGTGAGAATGCATTTAAGAACCTGAAGGAAGCCTTAACATCTGCTCCAATCCTGACGTATCCTAAGCTCGACAGACCATTTATTCTCGACACGGATGCGAGTAATGAAAGTGTCGGCGCTGTTTTGTCCCAAGAAATAGAGGGCCAAGAACGTGTAGTAGCTTACTGGAGCAAGTGCCTATCTAAACCGGAGAGGAATTACTGTGTCACCAGGAAAGAGTTGCTCGCCATAGTCAAAGCCGTAGAACATTTCCATCATTATTTATACGGCAGAAAATTCCTGCTCCGCACAGATCATGCATCATTGGCCTGGCTTTTAAATTTCAAGAATCCTGAGGGTCAGATAGCTAGGTGGATACAGAGACTCCAGGAATATGACATCATCATCCGTCATCGCAAAGGACAGTCGCACGGAAACGCTGACGCCTTGTCTAGAAGACCTTGCCCGGAAAACTGCCGATATTGTTCCAGGGTCGAAGCTAAATACCAACTGGTTAATCCAGTTGCACGGCAAATTACAGCATCAACATCGGCTGATCCAGACCCATGGAGTGACAAGGAAATCAGGAAAGACCAGATGGAAGACCGTGATATTAAACCCATAATTGAGTTAATGGAGACCTCAAACAGAAAACCTACCTGGCAGGATATTTCGAGCTATAGTCCCACGACAAAACAATATTGGGCTCTCTGGGACTCACTCCATATTCGAAACGGCGTCTTGTACCGAAAATTCGAATCGGATGATGGAAAAACATTCCGATGGCAGCTGGTACTCCCAAGATCCCGAATCCCGGACGTCCTTAAAGAACTACATAGCAGCCCTGCAGGAGGTCACTTCGGAATAATGAAGACCTTGCAGAGAGTTCGGGAGCGTTTCTACTGGAATAATGCAAAGGATGACGTGCAAAAGTGGTGCCGAACTTGCGATGCCTGTGCAAGTCGGAAAGGACCGAAGAAACGCAGCCGGGGGAAGCTGCAACGTTACAATGTAGGAGCACCTTTTGAACGTATCGCCTTTGACATCTTAGGACCTCTGCCACGAACTGCTGATGGCAACAAATACATCCTCGTTGCCATTGATTACTTCACCAAGTGGCCTGAAGCGTATCCTATTCCTGATCAAGAGGCTGTCACAGTAGCAGAGATGATGATACAGCACTGGATTTCCAGATTCGGAGTGCCTCTTCAGTTACATTCCGATCAGGGAAGGAATTTTACCTCGGCTGTAGTCAAGGAACTCTGCAAGCTACTCGGCATTGACAAAACCCAAACGACGCCTTTACATCCCCAGTCGGACGGTATGGTAGAGAGGTTTAATCGAACCATCCTCAATAACCTCTCATTAGTGGTTTCCAGAAACCAACAGGACTGGGACAAGAAGTTGCCACTATTTTTACTGGCTTACCGCAGTGCTGTCCACGAGACTACCGGCTATTCCCCATCTCAGATGCTCTTCGGTCGTGACCTTCGTCTGCCATGTGATCTTTTGTTTGGTCGCCCTCCGGATGCGCCTTCATCGCCTGAGGAATACATTCAAGACCTCCAGGCCCGGTTTGAAGTGATGCACAACTTTGCACGAGAGCGAGTCAACTTGGCGACGGAGAAGATGAAGACCCGCTACGACACGAGAGCTACTGGACATCGTTTCAACGAAGGAGACAAGGTGTGGTTATGGAATCCGACTCGTCGAAAAGGACTTTCTCCGAAACTACAATCACCTTGGGATGGTCCTTACACAGTCCTAAACAGGCTGAACGACGTCGTGGTTCGGATCCGTAAGTCATCGAACTCTAAACCTAAAGTCGTTCATTACGACAGGTTAGTTCATTACTATGGCCATAGTACGTAGTGTATATAATTGTAAATAATAATGTACATAGTATAAGACCATGGTCCTATTTGTATTTAGTATTTGATTTGTATTTGTTAAGTAGTAGTATTTGATAAGTATTTGTGTTTAATAGCATTTGTATTTGATAGTATTTGTACTTAGTATTTGAATTGTATTTCGCGTTGGATAGAATTTAATTTGCTGAAAGTCACTTATTTTAATTATTGTTTATTTTGTTATTATAAAGTAATGTTTATTATAGCACTGATGCTTTAGTTGTAAGTTTGGCTTCCTGTCCAGGGATTGTACTGCCCGGGACGTGCAGTCCTTGGGAAGGGGGCAATGTTACGAATTTCACATTTATTTGGCTATTTATTTAGAATTGTAATTAGATTTGCTTCATGTTGCCTTAGCAACGCAGACGATTTTTGAAGAGAAAGCTACGTCGAAAAAAAAAATAACAATAAAAATAAAAGAGCGCGTGCATTTAATGCTTAATAAATAAATATCTCGTAATTACTGTTGCCATCCAGAAAAATCTAGAAAAATCGTGATTGTTCTACTGATAATTAAAAAGCTTATAAAAGCCGAGGTGAAACACCTCATCTCAGTTAGTCAGTTAGTTGTTGTTGTTGCTGTTATACTTGTAGCTGTAAAAAGCGAACTGCTTAATGCTGTATTGATTGTAGCGATTTCGCTGTGAGATAGAACTATTTTATCTGTTTTGAACTGAGTTTTTGCTAAACGTTTGAGATATTGTGATATTGTGCGAAGATTTGTGAAGAAATATTTCAGCATTTTAATTTATTTCTTGTGGAAAGAATAAATTTTTGTTAACTTTTTACGACTTGTGCATTCAATATATAACGAACCCGTACGCACGTAACAATATTAACAAATAAACGAATGTAAGTATATATATACATATATTAAGAACTAATCAAATGTAAGTATATATATATACAGAAAGAGAAAAATACATTTAGGCGAAAATGAATAGAGATCGTGTGAGTGCATATTTTAGGGCTAAGCATGACAGCATTTTCTCATTCGTATCTGATGTCATTATTATTTTTGCCTATTGGCCTATTGGTCTACATTCTAGGGCACTGACGTCTAAGGACTTACATTTGCAAAAGATTTGTCAAGTATTAATTATCAAGATTAGGGAACAGGTTGCCTTGATGGCTATGTAATACCCGTTTGTTTCCTATGACCAGATGTGCGCGGATGTGGCCCAGTACAGCAGTGCGTCCATATGTAATTGAATTTGTTGACTATTTCTGAATTTAATGCAGAAAATAGCCAGGCCTTTGGAACACAGCCATGTATAGTTCTTTCAGTCTCCTCTATCTCCCATGCGTACTGGCCCACCAGCGGCCGAGCGGTAAAGACGCTGAACACTGGTAGTTCGGTCTAAGGTTCGAATCTCGCGAACAGGCTGGCTGCATGGGCGTTTTCGTGGTTTTCCCCATGTGTAACGTGTATACGAGTCAGTTTCCCTTAGAAAGTCCTCCACGAAGGCATCCCTCCCCTTAGGCAGATAGCCCTCGTGTGCTTTGCCATAACTGAATAACCTAACCTAACCTAACCCATGCGTACTACGGTGATATTTCTATCATTTCACAGCTGCTGAGTTTCGATTTCAAGTATGTAACTAAGTTTGAACACAACGACAGATAACTACATCCTATGTCTCCTTTGTTGACACAATTCGTAATTTCAGTGGAAGAGGAGAATAACAGCAAATTCCTCGGCCTGCTAACTGTAGATTTCGCTGGGACTGATGGTGTAAGAGTCAATACGCTGCGAATCAATTAAATACAGCAGACAGAATTTGCTTTCATGATTCTCTGACCTTCGTTCTTAGGATTTCATTCCAACGAGTTTGAATCATAATACTGCTGCTTTGCGTAATCACTAAACAGCGCTCTAGCACCCACATATCTGCATGTCTGATATATATTTAGACGAGATACAGCGTTTTGATGAGACTCTTTAGTTTGCCAGTTTATCAATTTGCATCCGTTGTTCCTGCTTTAACCAAATTTACCAGCATTTCATTTGCGTTTGTGCTCAAAATGTAGTTAATCCCATTCTATTATTCCAGGGGTTTCAGAGAAGGCTTGAAAATTTATGATATTTTCACTTACTTATTAACACTAATATAATATTATTATACATTTTCCGATAATATTTTATTAAATGCATTTATTAAATATATAAACATTTTCCTTTTTTTTGCAAATTTTGCGTTATTGCTAATCATTTGGCCTGTGAAGAGAAGCAAAATGTTTTGCTAAGCTACAAAATTTAAGCAAGGGATTTCTGATTGCAAGGGAGATTTAATATATTATAAGCATAGAAGTTCAAAGGGTTGAAAGAAAGATCATCAAATGCACGAGCAAAGAATACTTATTTGAAGAATTTTAGGAATTGATCATTCTTGTGGAGAAATCAACGTCTTGAATTTAGAAGTAAACTAAAACGTATGAGAATGGATCAAAAATATTTAAATTATATTCTGTAAATGTTAAGGTATATGATGATGAAATAAATATGGTAATTAAACAAAATCTTGCTGGAAACTCTTGAAATTCCCTAAACTGAAACAGTACATTATTAACATTATTGTAAAACATGTTGATAGTGTTCTTTTAGGTTGGCATGTGCCATATCAGTTTGCGATTTGGATTCTTTGCTTTATGATTTTGTCTTTATAAGTATTAAAAGCGAGAAAGAGTACTAATCAAACTCAACAAAAGGGTTTTAATTTTGTAGGGACATTAAGTATTTTTTAAAGCAGAAGATGTGTAAAATGAGCAATGCCTTCTCCGGGACTCGAACCACGGACCCCTCGAATGCAGGTCGAGTGTGCTGACCACTATACCACGAAAGCATGTTATGAAGGCGGGAGAAATACCTTATAAACTAATTAATTAAAAATAGATTGCAATACGTGTAATTACAAGCACATTCCAAACATCTAATATTTTGAAACCATAGTCACAAAACCACTGGGCTGATCAAAAATATTATATTTGACGAGCTTAAATGACAAGATGAATTAAGTTGAAAGTTCACGTTGATGAATAATTCAACAATAGCGTTAGTAGTTAAAAAGGAACAAAAGCAAAAAATTCTTTTTATTTCTGAATCAACGATCCATCACAAAAAACTCGTATGAATAAAACCGTTTTTTTTTAAATGCTGTGGCTTTAAATGTAATGTCAACATCATTTAAGAATAAAGGTAGTTATAATAGAAAAGTAAACATTATGTATTTTGAGGACATGCTATAATAAGAGCAGCTGATGAAACCAAAGTAAACATTTTAAGTCTGGATAACGGCATATTTGGCTAACAGAAAAGAAATTCATTATAATTCTATTCCAAAATCGAAAGGCATCATAACTGTGGTCTTTAAGACACTTACAATCATAAAATTTTCAAACGAGCTATCGGCCTCCGCGAGTTTCATAACATTACTATGGAAAATACATGAATTCCGGATGTGTCTATGACAGTTTAAATCTAGAATACGTATAGCGAATTAGTGATTGAAGAAAAGAAGAAAACATGTTACCAGTGTAGTAAAGGAATTTAATACTTAAAATAAAATAGAGGAATCAGTCTTACTTTCTAACATATCTTATTATAACTATATGTATTTTCAAATTCAGAATCACAATATCATTCTTTATTTTTCGGACAGGTATAAAGAAGATATCGAAGATTGCATTTACCTTTAATTCCCCTTCTTCTCACTCACAAATAGGTAGAAGACTTTCATTTATCGCGAAAATGCGAACATGCCGCTTTTCTCTGCTTGGCTATAACACTGGCATTTCAAACATCCTGATAACCAAGTTTCCTCTTTCCTCCAGGCCTTGTATAAGAGGACTGCAAACACGAAGATACATTTTACTCGGTGGTTTTACACTATCACAGAGAGAACGCCTGTAGCTTGATGATAAGACATTTGCGAATAGTAATGCATAATCTTCATGAGCTGAGACACAATCTGTGAGGAAAACAGTTAGGGATACGAAATTCTGTTTAGAAAGCCAGTCTAATGATTTGCTGTTTTATTTTTATATACTACTTTGTTAGTGAGAATTTCTTTTAACTGTTTAACTATATTTCAGCTGCGCATTTTATGAAATATAAATATATTCGAAAAATATTTACATATATTTATGTATATTCTTATTTCGAACTTCGGCAAACAAACATTAAAAGAACAAATACTTCTCATAATCTCAATTTGGAGTTAACCAGAAAGATGTTCAACGAATTGTGCCTAATGTTCCCGAGATTCTTTGTACATACACTTGTATCTGCAAAATTACGCGTTACATCTATTTACATTTACAAAACTTAAGACCAATTTTAGTGGTGCACGTTATTAACTAAAATTATTTCAATATATAACAAATATAAGCATTACCTTTATGGTTTCTTTTCTAAGACACATATTTTTACAAATATATTAATTTCGCTATAAATTGCTAGTATCTTAAATATTAAAGATATAAGCACAGATTTTTCAGAATTACTAGTTACTCTAAATCAAATTTTCAACATGACTATATATTTATTCATTTGTTTAAATATCAACAACGTTATATAAATATTTGTGCTATATATTCCAGGGTTTTATTTCGTGTACATTTAGTTTTTTAAAATCCATCAAAATTTCTTAAATTCAGCAATTAATCATTGTTATCGCAGTAGCCAATGCAGAGAAGCATTTTTTTGTTATTATCGGTTTCTGGAAGTTTTAGTTAAAGAATAAAAAATTACCTTACTTTTACAACCTGCATGAACCATTTGCGTGATACGTATCACATAGCAGGTTAGTTTTGAGATGAGGCAATTATTACGAGCAGTTTTTACGAACATAATGATTTAAATATAAGAATTTATTATGTACATATTCATAATTTTAGGGTATATGTAAGTGATAGACTTTCATCTTAGGTGGATGAAATTAAAAGTAGCCAAGCTGAAAGAATCGTAAGAGGTAGGTACAAATTAAAATTGGAATTTATACATACATACACAGGTGTGTATATATATAGTATATATATATATATATACCTGTGTAT
>KK116684.1:422030-432491 GCA_000611955.2 Stegodyphus mimosarum | reverse complement strand
CAGTACTTGCGTTGTTAGTTATAATTTTACTAGTTTTAAATACCAAATTTTTAGTTTCTATCTACAGAGTTTACGAAATAAAGGTAAAATGACTATTACAGACTGTTGGAATAAGTAATTTATTTTCTTTTATAATATATCAAAATATATGTTAAGTTTATTACTTAAAATCATGTTCAGATTTTTAATTCATCAAACAAAGATTCCAGTGCAACGTCTGAGATTCACAATAAATTAATGGCAAAGAAGAGTTTTAGCCCATTTTTATTGGTTGTATCACAACTAATGTATGAGACTGCAGTGTAAGTTTATTGTTTATCAGATATTGTAGCTTCATTTTCCAATCACAGAAATACCCGTCTTCATAGTAAATGTAACATACTAATTTCAGAGCCTAGTACTGCAGAAAATTATTTATCATTTTCCTTTTTTACATGTCTTGTAGGTCATTTTTAATTGAAAATTTGAGAACAATTTTAGCGAAATAATAATGACGGTTTTTATTACCAGATGCTCAGACGAATTCTGTAAAGTATTTACATTAAACTTAATGAGGATAACCAGAATTGCTATGAAAACTTTCTGTTTTTAAAGCATTCGTGTTGTGTTCATCAGTTTTTAAAATCAGATGTAATTAATAATTTAATGGCTATCTGACTATCCATTACTTTGGCTATCTGACTTTAATGACTATCCTCATTTCCGCTTAATTTATGCCTTTTGTAAAGAACTTTGATAATAGCCATTTATATGTCATGTGCAAGATGTAATTTGTAATTTGCGTTGTTATTCTGTATTGCTTTATTTATTGCTGAAGCAGTGCTGAAAAACAGTTCAGTGTATTTGCAATGAGAATAGCATATTTGTCATAAAATAAATCGATAAATGTGATATAATCCTAACTTTTAAATGTTGTCATTTCATGGACATTAACATTCATCTATCAATGATACTTTAATAGGTGTCAGTGATATTTTAGTAGATGTCACCTAATTTTAGGAAAAAAGTCTTTTTATAAGATATATAGTTTGATATTTTGCTGAATATTTCTTCCTTAAGTATATCTATGCAATTGATAATGAATTGCAGTAATGAATTGCAATCTTTTGAATTGTTTGTGCAGTTTTAGAAATCCCACTATGTTAAAAAAGGCTTATGAGCTTCATACTGATGCATATTAATTTGCAGGAAACAATTTGAATATGAAAGAACTCCTAAAAATGAATAATACCGAGGAAAATAGAAAACAACTTTCTGAGTTAACTAAAAGAGTTCAAGAAAAAACAACTGCTAAACGCCAACGACGGAAATGGGCAAACATCTGCAACCCCTAGACCCCAAGGAAGATGCAAACCGCTGGAAAATAATCACGGCACTGAATTGTGGTTCGGAGGAGAATTGTAGATCGAATGTTATCCAATTATCAGTTGTTATTACGAACGCAAATAAGAAACTACTAAATATGCTGGTTAATCACTACCCCGAAACAAGCAGGCTTTACTTCAACAAAGAAGATAAAAAGATAGACAAACCTATAAGAAAATTCCTTCTACGTGGTCAGGTACACAAAATTAATGATAACTTCTCCAGATCCAACACCAAGTAGGAATTAAAAACTACTATTAACCATATTCCCTCACAGACATCACCTGAAAATGACCTTACTTCTGAAGAAATTGTTAAGCAGTTTGGAGATATTGCATATAAGCATCTATTGGAATTCTTGAGATAGAGAAAAACTGCTCAAACATGAAAATCCTCATTTATTGTTCCTTTTAGTAGGGTATTCCTGGTAAAGCAGCTGACAAGTGCAAAAGCTGCATAACAATAGTTCCTACAACTGTATTATGCAAAGTAATGAAGCGAATAGTTCATAACAGAATTATGACGGATCATTTAGAAAAGATGAATTTCTGCCATACAGCATTTAGAAAGCAACAGGCTACAAAATATAAATTTTTATCTCTGTTAATCAGTTACTGATGTCCCCCAAGAAAAGCCTTACAACAAAATTACAGCCGTTTTTCTCGACGTAACCGCAGCATTCGATACCGTTTGAAGAAGCAAATTAATTAAAATTTCAAATGAAGGGGGAGTACAAGATAATGCCCTTACATGGATTCGAAAGGACTTGGGATTGAGTTCTGAGGGGTTTGTTCTTAGTCGCCTGATGTTCCTTATATACGTAAACAGCATTCACCCACAGCTTCACAGAAATACAAAAGTAGCGTGCTATCCTGATGATATTTGCATTTGGCACAATGATGTTAATCTAAAGCTGTTTGAGAAATCCTTGGGCCACTCGCTAAAGGGAATTTCGTAGGGAAATGGAATTAATTACTGCAACTGAAGATTAAAAACACGTAAAATATCTTACTGTATTTTATCCACGGATAAGGAAACGTAGAACCTCTTCTTACCAAATTTATCCCTAAACAACAGAATTGGTCTGTTGTTTAGGGATAAATTTCTGTCTTCCACAAAGACAGAAAATACAGTCTATTTAGGACTAATTATGGACGCCGAATTACACTTTGCGGAACATATCAGGAAATGCGCAAATAAGACATTCAGACTGAAGACTGAAAATTCTGAAAGGTCCATGCGGCTCTGATTAGAAACCAAATACTAAGACTTTAAAAAGTACCTGTACCACTCTTATGCGTCACATCATGGAGTATACAACACCAGTCTGGTCCCACTCTTCAGAAATTGCATTATAAAAGTTCGATAACATAAAAGAAAAAGCATCAAAAATAATTATCGGAGAAGTATCATCCGCAAATAATCTGAAATCAGCAAAAATATGGCCTAGAAACGTTAGAAAACAGAATAAAATTTTATGTTATCAAATGCGTCAAAAAGATCAGAAATCGTAACGAAGATCACATTAATAAAAAAAAACTTTCAGGTGTAGAGCGCAAATGTAAGGCTTAAAAGATCTTCCATCTTGTAGTGCGATCAAGAGATTAGACAGCAAAATGGCCTAGAACATAACAATTAGGCCCTTTATGCCCTTTTACAGGAGCCAACTTTATCAACATTGCTGCCTCAAAATTCTGCATTTGCTAATATTCTTCTTGAACAATGCTCCAAAAAACAGCTAGCTATCAACATCAAAATTAAAGCACACAGAACCATAGAATCGTACGCAGAGAATGGTTGTGTTTGCGTCTTTACAGAGAGATGTTTTAGATACGATTGCAATCAGAGGCGGAGCTGGAATAAGCTTTATTGTCCTAGACGGCAGCATAAAATAATACAAAACTGGAGCTGGAAAAATCCCTTCAAATTAGACCTGCGAGCTCCTTGCCATATTCTCTAACATCTATTTCAACCTCTAAAAGTCCGAGTCATATTTTGTTCGACAGATGGCATTGTTGTAGCCTAAACTATCATACACTCACGTTTGTGAAAATTGCAACACCAAGAAGGAATCGTCATAATTGAATGCAATTTAATACACAGTTGAGTGGTAGTGGTACAAATAAATGATTAAATGTTCAAAGCAAACAAACAAGAACAAGAGATCAGAATCAGTATTTTGTGTGGCCACCACGCGCCGCAATAAGTGCTGCTACACGACGTGGCATGGAGTCAAACAAAGTTTGAATGTCTGACTGAGGAAGAGCATTCCATATCGTTTGTACGCGTACCCAAAGTTCGTCTGCAGACGCAACAGGACGAGGATCACGAGCAAGACGCCGACCAATGACATCCCACACATGTTCAATTGGCGACATATCCGGGGAACACGCAGGCCAAGGAAGAAGCTGTACCTGCTGCGCTGCAAAGAAGGATTTAACAATCCGAGCAGTATGAGGGCGGGCATTGTCCTGTTGAAATACAGCGCCTGGCAAGCTTTGAAGGAAGGGAACAGCTTCGGGCTGTAGAACTTCACGGATATACCGGTTGCTGTTCAGATTGCCCACAATTCGTAGCAATTGAGATCGTCTATGATATGCTATGGCGCCCCAGACCATAACTCCGGGTGTTCGTCCACTGTGGCGTTCGATAATGCACTCCGGAAGGTGGCGTTCACCGGCATAGCGTCTGACACGAATGCGGCCATCATGGTACCACAAATTAAAGCGGGATTCGTCAGAAAACACGACATGCTGCCAATCAGCACGCCAGTCTCTATGCTGATTGGCCCATTGTAGCCGCAGGCGGCGATGGTCGTGCGTTAGGGGGATCCTGTATAAAGGAGTCCGTGCGCGCAGTCCACACTGCAGCAGACGTCTACGAATTGATGAAGCACACAATGAAACACCTGTAGCTATTGACCACAGTGCTGCCAATTGTCTAGAGGAAGCTGTACGGTCCGTCCGCGCCATGCGGACCAGGTGTCTATCATCGCGAGCTGACGTCACATTTCGGGGTCCACTCCCGGATTTCCGAGTTGTCCGACACTCGTCCGTCCACTGCTTCCAAACGCGCATCACTGTGCTGCTGTTACGCTGCACACGAGAGGCTACTGCACGATACGACAATCCAGCTTCACGAAGGCCGATGATTCTCCCTCGTTCAAACTCTGTAAGTTGTTCAAATCTCGCTCTCTTTCGTCGACGAGGCATAAGTACAGATTGAGTTAACGTTTACCACTAGCAGATAACCACCGATAACCATACACGCCTCGCTACAGCCGTCTATTTATTCGGATCCATCAGCCGTTCAGAGGGCGCTGCTCAGCATACGCATGCGCTACGGATTTGCAATTCTAATCATTTGCATATCATGCGCTACTTTGCATTTCCTGAAAATTTCAGCTCACTCGCCTAAGTCCTTCATGGTGTTGCAATTTTCACAAACGTGAGTGTATTTTCGTAGAGCTCATAAATGATTTTGCAAGCGCTGCCGTTGTTATCGTTTTTGTCTGTTATATTCAGAATATGCGTGGAAGGAAAACGTTTAGCGAGTGACAGAACGCATCTTCTGATGATATTTTTGATACTGAAATTGATTTTCATTATTTTGAAAATCGCGATATCGAAACAGATTGCTGTTTTATGGATTTATTTCTAAACAGTGATCAGTCTGCAAATGATTCAATAGCCATCCAAAATATTTGGATCTCCATAGTCTTTGTGGAGTCCTTATGTGTCATATGTACTTTAGAAAATGGACAACCCATATAAAAATTAAAACTTCTGGAGTATGCAAATCATTGAGATACGTATACAAAGGTATTCAGATGGGGACACATATGGTACACCTGAGAGGTCTACCCTTTGAGATTTGTATCTGGTCGTTTTGCAAACCACATACATCTTAATATCATAAAACAAGAACCTCCCAGACAGCGTTTGCTGCTAAAAAACTGCGGCGGGCAAAATACTCGCCAAGAAACGCGAATTCGGTACAAAGAATATGAAGTAGGACAGCCTGGAACCTTGCTTTGAAATTTACCACATTAAGTTAATCCCTAGTGTAATTTGTGTAAATGCTGTATATTTTCATTAATATACATACTTTATATGTGTGTTTTGTAAAGTAAATTTTAACTTAATCAATTATTTAGATTTTAACTTAATTTACTTATTTTCAGAATCCTTGTCTTTATATAGTTAAATTTAAAATTGATTTTTATGAAAATCTGATCTTATGCACGAAAATTGTACTTGAAAAACCTTAGTCAGAAATTTCTGCTACCCTCTTTAACTCACAAACACATCAAGACTTGATGTAAGTTATTAAAAGTATAGAAATGTTTAAGCGATTTTGATAAAATATTGAGCAGTCGGACAGATAATAAAACATTAAAATAGGAAGCACAATATCTACATTTATGAAACTTATGCTTAGGTAATTATAAGGAAGTTTGAAGTGCGCCAAGGTGAAGAGTCACCAAGAATCATATAAGAGATAAGTTTTATGCTCAAAATGAATTCAAAGAATGAAATGAATGTAAACTGAACAGCTCAAAATAATAATTCGGTTATAAGGTATTTTCTTCTTCCTTCCATCATACTTTCGTGGTATAAAGGTGTGTATTCGAAACACATATTATAAGTTATTTCTCCCGCTTCCTTCGCATGCCATCGTAGTGTAGTGGTCAGCTACCTCGACGCGTTTTCGAGTCCCGGCGAGAGCATTGTTTATTTTTCATCTCTCTTGCTTTAAAAAAATAATCCTAATGTCTCTATAACATGAACCTGGCGTGTATTCGAGAGGTCTAGGTTTCAGACCAGCAAGGCCATTGCCCATTTTTCACATCTCATGAATAAAAAAAAATCTAATAACTCTACATATATTCTGAAAATATTAGGGTAATATTCTTGAGCTGCAAAAAATTATCTTAGCAAAGGCACGCAGTGACAGCAGATCCGAATGTTCTTCACGAACAGTTGTTTTCTTTATCATTTTCTGGAGCAGAATGATATAGATATAATGCACGTTTTGCATTTTATATTGTTGCAATATTAGCTTAACTTTTATCTACCATATTGTTAATTATTTACATTTGTACTCGTACGCACAACTTAAAAATGTTTCTAAACAAGTTTGCGGTTTTTATCAATCTTTTCTAATACAAATTTTTAAAAAGTGTAATCTGAAAATTTCGAAAATGTTTTAAATATTATTTAAATTATTGAAAAATGTACACCTGATAAGTAAAACAATTCTATTCTATTCTTGGTATTCCAGATTCAGTGTAAAAGTGAAACAAAGTTTAGCTAAATAATTACGGTAGGTCTATTATTTTAAGAACATATATATCTAAATATAAATATTATAAATTTTATATCTGAAATTAGACGCTAAAAATTAAATGTAAAATTCTAAAATAAAAATGAGCAAATGTGTATAAGTCACTCCTTCAAAATTCATGTAATTCACAGCAGCAGTGAGCATTTATGTATAATCTATAAAAGAGCATTGAAGCTCAAACGCTCAACTATTTTATTTGGCAAATCTTTGTATTTATTAATTTCATTAATAATAAATGAACAGCAGTTTTAAATTCATAATTTTGGCAAGGAATGCCTTCCTTTCAACATATTTAGCAAATGTTTTTGCTGACTTATTTATTTATCGCCTCTTGTAGAAGTCATTATGAGATCTGTTCCACAAAAAACACTGCATCGCTGTATTTTTCTTCTTTCTAGATAAACGACGACTAATAACTGGCACATTTTAGTTCTGCAATTGGTCAGACAAAGTGGTCAGATGATAAACTGCTGCCTCACCTAAGAAAAAGAAAGTTCTATTAGGGATGATTTATTCTTTTCTTACGCGGGGTATGATTTGATGCCACTGTTTTTTGTGCTAAACCCTGACGAAAATAAAGGAAGAACCATTTTTCATGTCTGATAATACGTGTAGATGTTTTTTCTTCCCACCCAATAGCAGTTATGTTTTTTTACACTTTTCTTTTGTTTTTGTTGCTTTTTTAGGCTACAAAATTACATTTTACTGTGTATAGCTCGGAAATGTTTCTTTGAGTATCGATTAAAAAAAGTATTGACTTTTCTCATATTTTCTTATTTTTGTGCTGTATTTGTGAAATCATTTTATGGAAAAGCGATCAGTTATCGCTAATCTGTACTACAGAAAACATTTTTAAAGAGAAAAGATTTATTTTCTTTGATAGAAGATGTTATCCATTGAAAAATGCTTTTATATATATATATATATAGCATACCTAATGGTAGGAAACTTTATATACAGGGTGTTTCACAAACGGATTACACACTTTCAGGAGACGTAGAATGCACTTGGATGATGAAAAATCACGTAGCAATGCAATAGTCGAAAATGCTTTCTCGACGCAGTAGTGAAGATGCAAAACAAAAATGAAAGGACAAAAAAAGTGTGAAAAAATAAGTTTTATTACGTTTAGTATAGCAGAAACAAACAAATAAGAACAAAAACAGACAACGATCGTCGTTAAGGAACATGCTAGAAATTACGGCCCCGGACCTCACATCTCCGGCACATGGACGATATGCATCACCCATGAAGGATCGTATGTAAGATGCATGACGCATGGTTTTTACATCCAGTCCAGGTCACCTTCTTTGAAGACGACTGTCTGTTTTGTTCTTATTTCTTGTTTTCTGCTGCATTAAGCATAGTAAACATTATTCTCAAACTGTTCATGTCCTTCCTTTCCTGTGTTCTGTGTTCTCTAAAGAAGCGCTTCCGACTATGCATTGCTGTGTGTTTTTGTATCATCTAGGTGTACTCTCTCTCTCTCCTGAAATTTTGCAACTGATTTTCTGAAACACCCTGTATGTATATATATTAATAATAATAATAATAATGTAATAAAGAAATAGTTAAAATTTAAAGAAAATTATCTCTTAGGAAACGTGAAGTGAAATTTGGAAAGCAAATGTGCACTATTATAGCAACTATTAATTGGAGTCTGTAATAAAATACACTGGAATTGCCAAGTGAAATGCAAGAGAACAAAATAAGAGAATTATTGCTGAATCCATATAAAGAAACATCTGCAAACAACACTGAGCAATTCATGAGAAGCGCATTTTGTCATCTCGCTTATATGAAAAAGCTACTTTTCAGTTTCATCTTTCTATTCAATTTTATAATATCTGATTTTAAACCCTAAAAATTCAGATATGTGAGACAATTTTCCAACGAGTGGCTAGTCAATGGAATCAATAATATTTTTATTTTATTCTTTTTTTTATCATTTTATTTGTCAATTCCAGTGCATTCGTTTAATTGACAATTTGTAATTTTTTAATTTTAATTGACCATTCCAGTGTGTTTCTTGTTATCCAATTAAAAATTACAAAAGTGTTGCACATTCATTCTAAATCTCATTTCACATTTCCTAGGAGATACGTTTTTTATATATTCGTTATATTTTTTATTAAATTAACTATTATCTTTTGCAGCAATAGCTTAGTATTCTACTTTTAAGTTCTTTTAAAAAAATTTTTAAATTCATTAATTTTAAAGTTTCTCTTCATATTTTTCTTTCTATATATATATATACACATTATCACATATTTTGATATATTAGTATTATTGTAAATTTTATAAACTATACTTTTATTAACAGATTATACTATATTCTAAAGCGTAATGATAATTCCATAACGGGAAGTATACATTTCAAAACTTTACTTCTTTTTTCCTTTTCTTACTGCTTGTTTAACAAAATTTTGAAAAAAAAATCTGAAAGGTTTCAGATTTTAAATTACATCCAAAGGGGCGTTTTTTAACATTTTGTGTGCTACTATTATTTATTAAATGTCATGTTCTTCGCACTTAAACCGTAAAATTCATTTCAAGACCACTATCGCAAAATAATTTTTAAATGAGCATATCTTTAGAATTTCCGATACACAGTCTCACGCATTGGAGATAAAAACGTTTTTCCTGTACAACGTTGCCATTTGAAATCCTTGAGTTTGTTAATCAAACATTCTTTAAGATTTACAAAATATGAAATCGATAATAAAACGAATTCCAAATTTGAAATTTGAGCTTCCAGATGCCCATACTCGGGTAGAAACGTACACGAATTTCGATGGCTGTAGATACTGTTGTTTTACCACAATGCGAGAAACATACATACATTTATGCATATTCTTCATTGTTTAATTTCCTTAAGTATAATACACGGCGATAATATTTGGTGGCAACAATTTGAAAAGTGAAAGAAGGCTTTTAGTGAATCAAAGCAAAATGCCAAAACGAAAACAATAGTCCTTCTGTGCAAATTGCCCCTTTGAAATAAAAATTACTTACTTTTAACTCGCATTTTGCGTCATTTCTTCTTGCCATCGCCAATTTGTTTCGGAAATTACGCGAAAAGTAGAACCTATTGCTTCTCCTTTTTAATTTCGATCTTTTGTTTCGACGTTAGCAAAGCGGTAGGTTGTTTTGCTCAACGTTCTCCGTTAGTTCTTATGTATATTTTATAATTACATTTATTTACGTTTATTTTAGCAAAATATGTCTCATTATTATTCTTTTGCTTTATTGGACATATGTTTAATTCTGTATTTTTCATTACATTCGGCAAACAACTGCGTTCAAGAGGGATTCAGAGTTTTAGGAAGAACTATTGAAATTAAATAAATTAGAATGGTTCATCATCTGATTTTGGATTAACAGGAACTCAATGATTTTCCAAGAGGAGTGTGGATAATTACGTCTGATCTTATCCCTCTTGATAACATTGAGAAAGGTATTAACTGCATTCCTCTGCTTGTATATTTTTTGTTATTTTGTATTCCCCTTCTCTGTATTTCTACTGGTTTGATGATTATTGGCTGACTTTTAGGTGTTTGGGGGGGAATTTCAGATTTATTGCTTTTCAATTTCTTTCATGTCTTTGTGGATTTGACAGACAGTAGCGAGCCTCGCAAATTGTTTGAACTAAGCAAAGCAGAAAAGTGTCGTATTCAGAACAATACTTGGGAGAGGATGAAAGAGGCTTCAACTGAAATCTTATTCTGGTTTTAAAACGTGTATGTATAT
>KK116684.1:397685-421922 GCA_000611955.2 Stegodyphus mimosarum | reverse complement strand
ATATATATATAATTATAAATTTATCGTAACTTCTAAGTGTAGTTGAGAGAAAAACAGAAAAAGATTAATAGAAAAATTTACGCGTAGGGCTGCAAAATTTATACCATCTAATTTGCGATATGAAATATAGGAGAAAATTATTCAATGATTGCAAGAACCATGATCCCTTCCCCGTTCCTTATTTTATGAACTTGTAAATTATTTTCAGTAATTCAGTAAACATTTGGAACAGAAAATGTAAAAGAAACAAAAACTATTGTAAGCCAAAGTGAATCTTTTTTATTCAAAGCTCCAAACAGAACGTGTCAAGGGAAAACTGTTCTGAAGCTTTAAACAAAGTCAGTTAACTGAACAATCAAAAACGAGTTTCGTCCCGACAAATCCATTGAGACCTCTATCGTCCACTAGCACAAGTGTTTGTATTTTTAAAAAATTTTGTAAATCTCTTCAATAATCTAAACCTTTGTCTGAGGTAGGGAGGGTAGGGAAAAGAGACAAATTCAGTGAGAGCCTGTATAAATGTATAATAAACAACCTAAATGTTTTTCATGCAATTCATTTCGTAATACATCGTCTATTTGCACTCAAAGAAGCTGTGCATCACTTCCATCATCACAAAAATCAGATATAGTTCTCAATCAAGTTGTCGTACAGTCACACCCCCCCCTACATTCTATGATGATTCACATCTATATTTCTGAGGGTGTTATTCCTTGATCGATTGACACTGGCAGTCAAGCTACTATAATTAACACATCAACACATCAAAAAATGTTTCTCCAGCGCTTCACAAATCTTCTATTACATAATCAGGACTTAGTGATTGCATTGTACGCCCGATAGGATATTTCACAGGTTGCTTCAAAATTCAAAATACAAATTTTAAAACAGACATTCATGTTATTGATGATAATTTATTATCTGTTGACGCAATTATTGGAAGTGATTGTATCCAACAAGCTGAATTTTCTATTGGAAAACACGGTATTAAACTAATAGAAGCAGAAAGCAAAAACTCTGAGAGTGATTCTGAAGGGCATAAAAATGTTTATTGCAATGGGCGTCGTATTGAAGAAGGATCCGGAAAAGTTGTGAATTCTTGTTTTTCACTCCCAAAACCAGAAACTGATCTTGTTGGTTTAGTTCCTGTTACAGCACAAAGTGTGAGCAAACTGGACACTTCATCTACAATCAAAGCAAGCGGCAATGATTCCCTGATTGTGAACGGCGACGGCCTGAGTGACTCAGAATCTGTTGTAAATGAAACTGATGATGTCGACGATGAATTAATGCAAAAAGGAAACTTAAGCACAACACACGTAGATTGGAAGTTATCGAAAAAAAACGCCACTGCAGAAGGTGAAAAGAAGTATTTTTCAAAAAAAAAAAAGTCTCAGCTCACAGTTTATGATGAAGTAACTGTTATTCCTTGGAAAAAGTCAGTAATATACCTTGCAACAGACAAGCAAAAGAGACCATGCGAAACAAAGGAACTACAGAGACCACCGAAGAAGAGGAGAAGGTCTATATTTTAATAATTCGCTATTAAAAGCATTCCCATTTGTGAGAGACCGCGCAAAACTCGAATTAGAATTATTCACTAAATATCAAACTAATTTTGACGAATTAATGGACTTCATCTTAAGGTAGATCCATATTGTCAAGTTATTATATGGAAAAAAGCCCGGCAAAGAAATTACCGAAACTATATTGCTGCGGTTGCTTCCGTCAATTTAAGACTTTCTTGAAGGTAGAAATCCGCAAACTCTGGAAAACGTATTTGAACTAGCGGTCAAATTTCAGAGTAGGCGAACGGCCGAAAACTTTAGGCAGTAATCAAGGCTTCAAACGAAACCTCAATGTCAGCAGAATTCCTATCGGCAAGAGGGGAAAGTCGCAAATCAGATAACAAAAAGCTGGTTAGATCAAAGCGTTGGGAAATAAAAAGCAGCTAGACCAAGGGGCAGAAAAGAAAAAAAATAACTACTCATGGTGAACAGAATGAGGGTAAAGTCACCGTTTGGGAAGGAAAATCCCTCAGAAATCAAACTGAATACGGTAGTTGTACAACATTTGGCCTTGCGAGAGATCCATATATTACTAAACGACGTGCCTTTTACTGTCCTACTAAACCTATTACTGCATTACTAAACTGGGGCTGAATGCAGCTTCCTGTCGCAGGACTTCTTTAAATAATGTTTTCATCGTTATAGATTGTTTAAGACATAGGGACAGCGGGTGATTGCTGCCCAAGGCAACAGTCTGTCTGCCTGTGGTGGCTGCATGTTCAAATAAAGAACGAGGTGCAAAAAATAAATTTCTTAGTGGTGAAGAATTTGTTAACCGCAGTCATATTGGGGGTTGATTTCTTACACCCAGCTGGCAGAACAATTAATTTCAAATGTTCTACTTCACAGGTCAAGATGGACAAAATTGATGAAGAAAAAGCCGCAGTGTCGGATTTGAATCTAAATCACCTCGAAGAAGGAGAAAAATAGAAAATCCAAGATACGGTAAGAAACTTCTCTCAGTTATTTGATGATAAACCTGGCTTCTGCCAGATTGTGTCCCATAGTATCGAGACTGGTAGTGAGCAGTTAAGTCCCAGTTAAGTCTAGCCGTATAGGTACGACTGTGTAAAGGAAGACATTCTCGAGCAACACATTAAGATAATGTTCGAGAACAAGATAATTGCGACAAGTACCAGCCCCTATGCCAGTCCTGCAGTTAAGTGTAGGAAGAAGAATGGACTGTCACCCGCAGATCATAACTCTTAGAGATTCTCAGTTGATTACCGAAAATTAAATAGCATAACGAAAGATCCCAATTATCCCCACCCGATAATAGATGGAATTATAAGAAAGATTCGGTGGACTAAATACACAGTCCAGTCACATTAATGTGACCACCACGTACTTTCCATGTCAGAGTTAAATAACCAATCACAGAAGGCAGGTGGCAGCACAGTGCAGTTGAGCGTATATAAAGGGTGTGTGAGGGCTTCGGAAAACATTTCAATCGTTGGCGTAATGCAGAAACGAAGCGATTTATCCGACTTCCAAAAGGGCATGATCATTGGCTTTCGGGCCAAGGGTGGAAGCACTTCCAAAACGGCTGAGTTTGTGAACTGTTCGCGTGCCGCCGTGGTAAAAGTGTACCGTGCATGGCAAAATGGGACTGTCCAAAATCAGCGACGTGGCAAATGTGGTGCACCACGGGCCATAGATGACAGAGGCGAACGACGGTTGCGGAGATGCGTTCGGGCAGATAGACGGGCTACCGTTGAGCAACTGACCACCAAAATGAACCAAGGGGCTACCAAAAGTGTCTCCCAAAGTACTATTCAGCGAACATTGCTGCGTCTGGGCCTCCGAAGCAGACGCCTGGTTCGTGCACCTATGCTGACTGCTGTTCATCGACGGCGAAGGCTAGAATTTGCACGCCAGTACAGCAGCTGGACGTCCACTGAGTGGCGACAGGTTGCGTTTTCGGATGAATCGCGTTTTATGCTCCATCGGACAGATGGACGTTGGCGTATAAGGCGTGAAACCTCTGAAAGGAACCACCCTGCAACCATTGCCGGAACGGTCCAAGCTGGAGGCGGGAGCATTATGGTCTGGGGAATGTTTTCCTGGCATTCTCTAGGTTCACTGATCATTGTGGAAGGCACAATGGATCAATACAAGTACGCATCTGTCCTTGCGGACCATGTTCACCCCTACATGCGCATTGTTTTTCCTCAGGATGATGGCATCTTCCAGCAGGACAATGCTGGGTGCCATACAGCTGCCAGTGTACGTGCGTGGTTCGAAGAGCACCAGGATGAGTTTACCGTCCTCCCCTGGCCAGCAAACTCACCTGACTTTAACCCAATCGAGCATCTGTGGGACCATCTCGATCGAGTTGTTCGCGCCATGGATCCTCAACCGCATAATCTAGCGCAGCTGGCCACGGCATTAGAGTCGGCATGGCTCAACATCCCGGAGAACCCCTTCAGGGACCTATGTGACTCTCTTCCTGCACGTCTCGCAGCAGTCCGCTCTGCGAAAGGTGGTTATTCTGGCTTTTGACAGATGGTCACATTAATGTGACTGGACTGTGTATATGACCACTTTAGATCTGAAGTCAAGCTATTTTCAAATTGCAGTAAAACCCGACGATGTCGAAAAGACAGCTTTTATCACAAAGACAGGCGTGGATGCCTTTTTGAGAATGCCGTTTGGCTTAAGCGGAGCTCCGGCTTTATTTCAAAAAGTTATGGATATTGTTTTAAGGCCAGTCTTGAACAAAGGTACACTCATCTATCTCGATGATATTATTGTGACTACCGAATCCCTATAGGAACACATTAAACATTTAGAGAAAGCTTTTACATTATTAAATGAGCCGGGCCTGAAAATTAATCCAAAAAAGTGCAAATTTGTCGCCAAGGGATTGAAGTACCTCAACTATAAAATCTCGAAAAACGGTATTGGGACTGACAACTCTAAGTTTTAGCTTTTAAAAGTTATCCACCTCCAAATCCGGCCAAGAAATTATCATTCATTTTGGGAATGTGTTCCTATTATATAGTGAGTATAAAAGATTTTGCAAAGATAGTTGAACCCTTTTTGGTTCTTAAACGAAAAAAGACGAGGTTCACATGGACAGCGGAAGGGAATACAGCGTTTGGAGAATTGAAACATTTCTTAATTAAAGACCCCGTTCTTAAGTTCCTTGAAGGGAACCAAAATTTAGAAATTGCAACAGGCGCGATGCGCAGTTCTTTCTCAAAATGGGCAGCCAATACCCTTTTTAGCAAAACGCGCAATCAAACTCACCGAAACTATATCGCAAATGAGCGGGAAACCCTCGCGGTCCTATTAGCGGTGCCGAAATTCCACGTTTACAATGCAGTTGTAGATGCACTATCAAGAATAAAGATCGATGAAGACGGAAATAGAATTAAATGTACGATGCTAACTGCGAAAAAAATTGAATCTCGTGAAACAACAATTACCGAATTCAATTACCGGACCCAGAGTTCAAAGACATTTACGCTTATTTGGAAGATCCCGAAAATTTTGAACCTGTAGACTTAACCTCTATTAGCAATACAGTTTCCGAGCTTTTATGGAAAAATAGCAAGACAGGATTGTCTTTTTAAATTTATTTAAAACTCAACAACAAATTCATTCGTGGTTAAATAAATGATGAATAGCATAAATTGTTACATGGCTATATCTTACAGAAGGGAAGGAACGAGTTTCCCACAGTCTTTCTGACTACATGTTCATCCAACTCCACTGCTTCGTCTCTTCTCACAAAAAAACAGCGAACAGCCGTGAACAAGTCGGCATCATAAAAGCATTAGGGGATAAAGACCCATTAGCCTTCAGGACATTCTTCCTGGCCGAATCGCTTACACCCTGGCTCTAAAAATGAGTTTCTTTAAGTTAGTCCGAAAGAGGAAGTCTCTAATAATATCCAGCTGGTTATTTTCCTAATGATTCATTTGCTGTTACAGTTTGTCACAGCTTCCTTCCCTCCCCGAGGGGGGGGGTCTTCTGGACCATAATTACCACCATTAGAGTTCACCATATTGTTAATAAAGTAAATTACAGTAAACACACATTTTTACATCAAACAGGTGTAAGTACCATGGATTAAACATGAAATTATATTGAGGGCAGTGTACAAATAATATAACATACTTAGTGTACAAAAAATAGTAATGACTAATTACATTCAGACAAAACAGAGCTTACTCCTTTTTAGACAAATATTACACAATATGCATTCTTTTACTTATATAGATTTACAGAAGAACCATACAAGACAGTAAAAAATATAAAATCAATATAATATCAAGTTTTTCGGCTTAGAGCATCAGCATTTTTATTGAGTTTCCCCGAACGATGAATAATTGTGAAATTGTATGGCTGAAGAGCCAGAGCCCAACGCATTAAGCGAGGATTATTACTGGCATTAGTTCGTAACCAAGTTAGAGGATTATGATCAGTTTGCACAATAAAGTCTTGCCCGTCTAGATAATAGTGAAGTTTCTTTATACCAAACACTATGCTGGCGCATTCCTTTTCAGTGGTGCAGTACTTTTTCTCTACCTCGGAGAATTTCTTGCTCAGAAATATAATGGGATGTTCTTCTCCGTTACTAGTGAGCTGTGTTAATACAACTCCCATACCATAATCAGATGCGTCGGTTTGTAGAATAAAGGGAAGAGTAAAATCGGGTGCATATAAAACTGGGTAACTTGTTAATTTCTCTTTTAATTCCGTGAAAGCCCTTTCGCTCTCAGCATTCCACAGAATATCACCCTTTACTGATTTTCCTTTTAAAAGATCCGTCAACGGAGCGGCGATTGCTGAGTACATCGGAATATAACGGCTATAGTAGCCCGCTAATCCCAGAAATGCTCTTATATCCGTTTTAGTCTTGGGTGTTGGGAAATCTCTTATAGCTTTGGTCTTAATTTCCGACGGTTTCCGGTACCCTTGGCCTACAACATGGCCCAAATAAAGGACATGTTTTTGAGCAAAACGACATTTTGAAGGTTTAATGGTCAATTTCGCTCTACTTATACGTTTCAGCACAATTTCCAGATGCTTGAGATGACATTCCCAGGTTTTTGAAAAAATAGCCACATCATCCAGGTAGGGAACTGCAAATTCTTCGCATCCATTTAATACCTCTTGCATCATCTTGGAAAAAAAATAAGGAGCGTTTTTTAAACCAAAACTTAACCGTAATGGCCTGTAAGTGCCGAAACTGGTTACAAATGCGGCATATCTTTGAGCATTAGGGCTTAAGGGTATTTGCCAATATCCCTTAGCTAAATCTATAACCGTGATATATTTTGCAGAAGCAACTTCTTCTACCCGTTCTTCTATATTGGGTAAGGGATAGAACTGGGTACGTGTGATTTCGTTTAATCGTCGGTAATCCACACAAGGTCGAGGGTCCTTATTTGGAGCTTCTACGAGAATCATAGGAGAAGTGTAGTCTGATTCCCCCACCTCAATAATTTTTAGGTCAAGCATTCGTTGAATTTCTCTTTTTAAAATTTCATTTTGTCGATGTGACATTCGATACGGCTTAGATCGTACCGGCTTATTACTGATAACTTCAATATCATGTTCTACGAGGTCTGTCATTCCCGGCTCGTTAGAAAAACTTTGCGAATATTTATTTAATAACCTCTGCAATTGATCTCTTTGAGTAGGTTCTAATAATTCTTCCAAATTGCTACTTTTAATAACCTCAGAATAATCGTAAACGTTTGGATTTGTATCAATATTAGGAAAATCTATTTCAGTCTCAATCTGGTCAGAACCCTCTTCGCTACAAGACAGGTAATTAATTACCTCAGGTCTTTTATAATATGGCTTTAACATATTGATATGATAAATTTGGGATCTTTCTTTTTTCCCCGGTAAGGATACGATATAATTTGTTTCGGATACTTTATTTTCAACTTTGCCCGGTCCTGTCCATTGAACCGAAAGTTTATTTGCCTTAGAAGTGGCCAAAATTAAAACCAGATCACCTTCTTTAAATTCTCTTTTTATGGCATTTTTATCATACCATTTTTTTCTCCTGAGTTGTTGATCTTGCATTTTCTCAACTGCCAACTCTTGACACTTTTTTAAGCGATTTATGAGTCTAAAAACATACTCGGTTACTGGTTGTTCCTCCTCTGGTGAATCCGTCCAATGTTCGTATAACAACGTTTCTGGAGTACGCAAATTTTTTCCGTGGACAAGTTCCGCAGGTGTGAAACCCGTGCTTTCATGCGTCACAGTTCTTAAAGCAAGAAGAGCCGCCGGTAGCACCTGTTCCCAATCAGAATCAGCCTCCAAACATAAAACTCGTAATATTCTTTTTATAGTACGATGAAATCTCTCCACTGGATTAGACTGAGGGTGGTGTACCGAACTATGACTAACTTTGATACCGAAACGTTCAAAAAATTCTGTGGTCAGATTGCTCATAAATGAAGTTCCTTGATCGCACTGAATCTCTTTAGGGAATCCCATTCTGCTGAAAAGATTTAACAACGCATCCACTATTGTAACCGAAGTTATATCTTCGATTGGAAGAGCCTCTGGATATTTTGATGCTACACATATAGCAGTTAGTATATATTTGTTTCCTTTAGATGTGGTTGGCAAGGGTCCACAAGTATCTATGTTTATTTTTGAAAATACTTCCGATATCACAGGGACTAATTTCAGAGGCGCTTTTTTTCTATCGTTAGATTTCCCCACTCTTTGGCAAGGATCACAAGTTCGAATATAAGTTTCCATATCTTGATAACATTTGGGCCAAAAAAAATATCTAGCTAGATTATCTTTGGATTTAGTTACGCCCAAATGTCCGGACACTTGTTCATGACATAAACTCAATATCTTTTCCCGACAAGTTTCAGGAATGACCAATAATTTCCGTACATTTCCTAAACGATCTTCTTGACACTTATACAGCAGCCCCTTTTCTATCTTGTAAATATTTGTCGAAGAGTTATTTTGAGAGTCTCTTGTCGCTATGTCAAAAAGCGGCTTTAAATCTTCACTCTGTTGCTGTAATTGAAGGAATTTAGTCTTGCTTATTGAAAGTAGAGGAGGTAGGTCATTGAACTCCGAAACGGGCAGGAGCGACTTTCTGTCTTCCTGTTCTTCTTGTTCCGTCCCCTGGGAAGTATAATCGTTCGCGAGGGAGGGAAAACTCGGTAGGGGTACAATATTCGTATGCTCACCCCTTTCTTTTGCTGCTTGAAGGCCTTTCTCTTCGCTATTGATCATTTGTCGGCGTTTCTGAGCCCGCGTCTCCACTGCGTTAACTTGGAAAAAGTATTCCTTATTTTGATTTTTTCCTAATTTTGCAGCCGTCCGATTCCCTAATATATAACGTCCTTGATCAAGCTCATTTCGTATGACTGCGGCCTTTGTTAATATTCGTCCAAATTCTGCTTCTATTTCAACATGTGCTAGGGGAAGACATATAGGTGATTCATCGAACGGTTGTTTTACCCAAACAGTTTCTCCTGTTAACATTGAAGGGGTAATGTATTTTTTACAGATCACATCAATGGATGCTCCAGAATCCCGTAATACAGGAAGATCGAACCCGTTAACCTTAGCCATTGTAGTGTATGGCGCTAAATAATCTTCTTCATTCTCTTGTACCCTGTTAACAACAGCCGTAGATTTAAAGTCTTTCTGAGCTTTCGGACACTGCGGCCTCAAGTGATCGATTGAGCCACAAGTATAGCACTTAAGAGGTTTACGTACTTCAAAATGACGCTCATCTTGATTTCGAAAAGTTTCTGTTTTTTTCGAAACTTTTTCCCCAGCCTGTTTATACCTTGGCGAATCTCTGAAATTAGGCTGATTTTTATTTCTCTTTTGCGACTCCGAACCATGAACTGGAGAGACCTTTTTCCGGTATTCACGTACGTTTTCATAATCTTCTAACAACTCGGCTAATTTATTTGGGGACGTTATCTTGGACCATTCATCAATAAAATGCTGGCGCACTTCGAAATTTACGCGACGCTTCATTTGATCCGTTATCATCAGGTCTTTTAAAAGTTCAAAATCATTAATTTCCAAGCCCGAGATCCATTCTTCAAAATAATTTCTTAATTCAAATGCGAAATCCCTCCAAGTGGTTTGAGCGTTTTTTTGGGTTTGCGAGAATTTGATTCTAAATTTTTCTGGGCTCAGTTTAAACCTTTTAAGAAGTATCCCTTTTATGTAAGCATAGTCATAAGCCTGTTCTTCTGGCTCTCGCATAATCAGCTGAACTATCTCTGTTGGCAAAAGTGTTAATAAAACAGAAACCCATTCTGATTGGTTTAGATTCGCCCTCTTTGCTTGGCGCTCAAACATGACTAGGTACAAACTAACATCATTCTCTTCGGGATCAAATTTTTGGATCATTTTTTGAAGTTCAAAATGGTTTCTTCTAGGCATACTTTCTTCCTTCCCATCAATTAGATCCTTAACTTTAGCGGCCTCCAATTTCATTTTGGTTATCTCGAATTCTCTTTCTTCTCTCCTAATTCTCTCTTGCCTCTCTTCGTCTTCTTTCCTAATTCTTTCTTGCCTCTCTTCGTCTTCTTTCTCGAGTCTCACTGACGTGATATTTTCCAACAGACTTTTAACTAGTTCCTCCTCGTAGGCTTCATTTCCCATAATCAGCTGTCTTAATTCTAATATCCTAAGCTGGGGTCCAACCTTTTCCCCTAACTCTTCAGCCAAGGATTTAAGGTCCTCTTTTCTAGCTTTTGCTAAGAATGCCATGATATACCCTCAACTTATACTCTAAATCTAATGAATCTCTCTCTCTCTCTATATATATATATATATATATTTTACAATTCTGAGGCTCAAAATTTAACTCTTAATTTTTTTTTCAGAACAATTTCTGGTATTCTAAACATACATTCAAGACAATTTACACTATACTGTGAACAGGATGCACTCAGTTGCAATTAGTTAAATTGAGAATTTAAGATAATACAATATGCTTTAGATAATACAATATTCACATTCAGATCATCAAAACTTTCATAGTATATTAAGGTATGCATTCAAAAGTAAATTAAAGTAAACGTATAAATACTCATAAATATCAATACAACCACAGTTTGAACGTAAGATATTAGTGATTTCTAAACTTTCTGTTAACACTTTCAACTGAAAATTTTCACTTCTCATAATTCTTACACAAAATGATAATTCATATTCTGTACTGAAAATCAAATAAACAACAGTTTAATTTTAAGCTACCAAGATTTACTTATCTTCATTTTTAACACAATGAACTGAAAATTTCTGGAATTATAATTCTTACATACCATAACAGTTTACATTTACTTCTAATAACTATAACGTTCAAGACGACTTACAATTGATAATTCAGAATACCCTTTAAAAGATAGAATCTTTAGAAATATTACAATTTTACTCTTCAATTATAGAAGCATAATAGTAGCAAAACTCACAACAATTCACTCTATTAATACAACTTCAAATTCTTAAGATATTATTTAATTATAATTCCTGAATTCAAATTTCTAAATTTATACCTAAATTCTTAAATATATTTTCTTATCTGAAACATAAATATCAATCAACGCATTTGCAAGTTTCAACGAAACCAATATTTGTTAGAAAACATTTACCTGAAGTGACATAAATGACATGAAGTGACATAAATACTATATTTAATAAACCTCACTGCCTCAATATAAAAAATCCAAGGTACTTACCCGCCTGGACTGTAGATTTGAACTCTGATTGAAGCCTGGAACATGAAAGTGTTGAATCTCACAACTTAATTCTTTTATTGGACGCTGAAGGCACATACACTAAATTACCACACAAACGTATATCACCACACTACACTTTCCGGACACTACAACTTAAAGATGCTGAAAATCTTCGGACAATGGCTGTCCCAGTAAACTTCAAGCGAATTGAATTTCGGATCCTGGTGGTCCTCTCTTTCAGCCGGACTGACGTCTGGAATCTTCTTTAGAAAAACACAAAGCTGAATTTCGGAGCCTGACGGTCCTTTCTTTCTTCCGGACTGGCGTCTGGAATCTTCTTTATAAATCACAAAGTTGATTTTCGGAGCCTGACGGTCCTTTCGTTCTCCCGGACTGATGTCTGGAACTTAAAAACACAGAGCTGAAGTTCGGAGCCTGACGGTCCTCTCTTTCTCCCGGACTGACGTCTGGAACTTAAAAACACAGAGCTGAAGTTCGGAGCCTGACGGTCCTCTCTTTCTCCCGGACTGACGTCTGGAATCTTCTTTAGAAAAGCGCGGAGTTGAATTTCGGAGCCTGACGGTCCTTTTTTTCACCCAGACTGACGTCCGTATTCTTTCTTTGTTAAGCAAAAGAGTTCTCGTTCGATGACCAAACTAAAACTGTTTCGTGGATTTTCATCATACCTGCTGCCACCAAATTATTATAGCTGTAACGTTTCCGAGCTTTTATGGAAAAATAGCAAGACAGGATTGTCTTTTTAAATTTATTTAAAACTCAACAACAAATTCATTCGTGGTTAAATAAATGATGAATAGCGTAAATTGTTACATGGCTATATCTTACAGAAGGGAAGGAACGAGTTTCCCACAGTCTTTCTGACTACATGTTCATCCAACTCCACTGCTTCGTCTCTTCTCACAAAAAAACAGCGAACAGCCGTGAACAAGTCGGCATCATAAAAGCATTAGGGGATAAAGACCCATTAGCCTTCAGGACATTCTTCCTGGCCGAATCGCTTACACCCTGGCTCTAAAAATGAGTTTCTTTAAGTTAGTCCGAAAGAGGAAGTCTCTAATAATATCCAGCTGGTTATTTTCCTAATGATTCATTTGCTGTTACAGTTTGTCACAGGCCCTTTACGAAATTATTGATAAATTGCTGTTTTACACGAAAACAACCAAGGATAATCTAAAGCTGCGACCGGTAATCCCAATGAGTCTACACTTAAATATTTTAGAAGAGCTCCGTGATTCGAAATTAGGAGGCCATCTCGGGGTTAGGAAAACTCCCCGAAGCGTTGTATTTTCCGCAGTTGTACAAATTTATGACAAGTATGTCAGGTCATGTGACTTGTGTCATTTAATTAACTACGTTAAATACAAAAGGGCCGGGTACTTAAATAGCATAAAAACTACGTTCCCAAATGAACTAGTTGGCACTGATTTGCTCGGTTCCTACTGTAGAACAAAAATTAGTATAAATAGATACTTGTTAACCATTGTGGATCATTTCTCAAAATGGGTGGAAATAATTCTCCATGAACGGGCTTCTGTAAAAATAGTAGCAGATTCGTTCCTTAATAATTATATCTTAAAATACGGGGCCCCAGTAAAAGTAATATCAGATAATGATAGGCAATTCTTAAGTAATTTGTTTAAAAATCTTTGCACAAGCCATCTAAAAATTGTACCTTATAGACCGCAATCGAATATTGAGGAACGTTTAAATAAGAATATTGTTAAAATTATTCGGGGATATGTTAAGAAGTATCATGACCGTTAGGACATCTGTGTCAATGAATCAGGCTTTGCTTCAGAACAGTAAAACATGATACCACCCAAACCCTCCCTCCGAAGAATTATCTTAGGAAGAAATATTTTAACGCCACTGGATGAGCTATTTTTTGTTCAACAAAGATAGGAAGAGTTTCAATTGAAAGATATCCAGAAAATTATTAATGAGACCATCAAAAATTCTGATGCGGCAAAGTCGAAACAAAAATTTTATTATGATATAAGGAGACACGAGGTCGAGTATAGGGTAGATCAAAAGATATTGAAAATAAAACATTCATTATCGTCTGCACCCGAAAATAGGGTGGCCAAATTTGAGCCCAGGTTAGACGGAACATTCATCATAGAAAAAATCAAATTCTCAGCCTTTTATTTTAAAGACTGAAAATGGCCAGCAAACAATTGCTAATTTGGACCAGTTTAAACAGTACTATGATCGTACGGATTTTCTAGCTCTAAAAGATCTATTGCAAGATTCTGGGAGTGCACCAAGAACAGTGATGAAGCCTTCACCTAGCCGAGATGGCCCAGCAACAAAAAGAAAAAAAGCCGCGAATAATGAAGTATCGCGATGTGAACGCAAAAGCGGCCTCAAGTTTCAACCTCAGCGAGAATGAAGAGAACGAAAAAGAGTAAAGTTCCCCTTCAACTGAAGCAAGTGTCGATGGGAAAGCGGAAAAAGCCCATGGATAATAGTCAAAGAAAATGCCCAAAGCTTTAGAACTTAAGCCAACTACCTCGAGGGAAGCCTAAAGATCGTTGAAACCAAGATCCACGACAGGAAAACGAACCGCCGATACAAGAACCATTCCGTTTCAGGAAACCAGGAGAATGAAGAGAAGGGTTAAAGATCCCGAGGAAATATCCGGTTACTACAAGGCAAAGAGGAGCTCAGAGAGTCAGAATCCTCAAACGACGAGAAAAGCAAGCCGATCAACGCCAGGGGAAAGAAAGAAAGGAGGTTTCGGAAGTGAATACCAGCCGCCCAAGAAGACTGAAAGTTCAAAATTTGAGATGTCCCACTCGGCAAGGATTCTGCGAGAATAGGAGGAAATTAGAAAGAAAAAAGATAAGTAAAAATGTTCCTTGCTCCCTATTTCATATTGAAAGTTCGATTTATGCTATGTTGTTTAAATTTGCTAAATACTGTTTAAAGCAAGAAATTGAATTCGCAAGTTTTCGAGGATGTCGTTGTAACTATAACTTAAATAGAAGAGATTCTTGAATTCGCAAATTGGCGAGAATTTATTCTGTAAATACTTTTTTGAGAATTCTCAAGTTGCGAGAAACTAATTTGTTTATATGTTTAGTCGAAAGACTTCAAATGTGTTAACTTAAAGAAAGATCGTATCAAAACGTAGAAAATTTTGTATAGCAACTTTAAAGAATGATGCAAAATGAATTTTAAAATATTGCATGTTAAAGGTGTTCTTATCAATGTAGAAATGCTAATCTCAGCTTTAAAACTACTGTAAAATTAAACTTTTACAAATGTAAGTTTTGGTCAAGCATGACTATAGAATACTTTGTATAATAGATGAATTGAAAGAAAGTATAGATTGAATGTATTTAAAGTCAAAGTCTTCAGGCTTCACTTAAGAATTAAAATTAACATCTCTTTTAGTACATTAGAACTAGTTTTCTGTGTAAGCAGTATTGTTTTCTTCCAGATAATTTGGGAAGGACCAAGAAGCATGTTTTACTGAAAATCAGCATGAAGCAGATGTCTGTAAAAATTCAAATTGTGAATGTAAAATTCTTAGTTTTAGTATAGCTTTAGAAACTGTTGTAAAGTTGACAACAACAACTGTTGTAACTGTTGTAAACTAAACTTTGAGGAAAAAGAGTTTCGTAGAATTCACACTCTTAAACAAGGTCGTTTTGAAACCCTATTCTTCCTGTAGTTAAATTCTGGTGTTGAAAAATGTAAGGTTTATCCTAATTTTATTAACAGTTATTTAAACTTATGCTTCTTTCCTATCAATTCCAGTTTCGGCTTACAATTTCCTACCAGAATGTAATTTCAGAAACGAGTCCTATGCTCGGCCATACTTTAGGCCTTTGCTTAGCTTCGCCTATTTAATTAATATTTAGGAGCCAACTACTTAGAATCCTGATAGCTTTGGCTATATCTTTCAATTTTAGCTTTAGTTAAGCTAAATTAGTTTAATTTCATAATTATTTAAGTTCAAGCCCAAGTGGAAACTTTGTGTATTCTCCGAGTTAGGAGTTGATTGTATTTATGTGAGAATTAAAGAATAGTTAACCCTTCTTAAGTCTTACGTGTTTGTTCACATACCTAAGCGATTATTCGCTTGCTAGTGTTTTGTGGAGTTCAAGGTTTTCAACACAGAATTAAATAAGTCAAACATCACAGTTGAAAGGATTTTTATTACTGCTTAGTAAGCAGGTAAAAAGGTACGAGAATTTAAAAAAAATACTAATGGTATTTGTTTGGAACAGTAACTAACACGACTCTAAAATGTTTCGGGGTAAGAACAGCAGAGGTTTTGTAGAACTGTATAATGTGCCTGTTTCTTTCTTCGTATATGTCAGTTGTCATTGAAAATCGGCCAGTTCCTGTGGCTTTTTAATAACTCTATTACCTCCTTGTAAATTACGGGAGCTTTACATTCTTCTTCATTGTCATTATTTTGCCTGTCGACTGTGTTATGAAATCTTCTAGTTTTTATTTTGTCTTTTCTCGATCGTATTCTCGATTAATTCTTTGACTTACAAGTGTCGATGGGAAAGCGTACTTGCAAGTCAAAGAATTGCCAAAAGCGGACTTGCAAGTCAAAGAATCATTTTGCAACATTGTTGACAACTTTTGAGGTGAGCTGATGACCATACGCGTTCGCTGCTGATGAATTTAATAGTTCTCAATTGAGTTTATTCACATCTATGGAGTGTTGTATGTTGAATTGCTTCTAAAATACCAAATGTACACGTGTGTAGTCACTTGCAAAGAGTAGGTTGCTGTGATATTGAAGATACTTGCTGACAAAGGTCTGCAGCGTACCACGAATGAATGAATTTATAAATTGGATAGTAGTAATGAAAATCATTAAAATAAAATTTATGTGAAAAATTGCATTTAGCTTATTCGCGATCGGCAAATGTTCGCTGTTGATTAAATGTCAATTAAGATAAATAAATATCAAAGCGGAAGAGAAGCATGTTAATGTAGCTGTTAAAAGCTACCTTAATTTTGCATTGATTTAAAAAATAATTTCTGGCTGTTTCGAAAGCGATCTGCTTTAAATCGGTTTAAGGCAAGAGGGGAATGAACAATATCAACATTTCTGTATAAAAAGTTTACGAAAAAAGAACCACGTTAATAGCCAAGTCCGAAAGGCGCTCGGATAAAGTGTGGTTATTTTTCTTTGAAAAACTGTTGTCAAAATGATTGTAACAATGAATACTCCCACAACTAAAGCAATAAGCATCATGTAAAGAATTACTTCCCAAGTCAGATATCTGTGAACCATAAAACTAGCAAATTTAACTAATTCAATAAAACATGCTCGTAAGCACTTTAATTCACCATACTTGAAATAGAATTGTAAAGTCATTAGTTTTGTCGAAACGGAAAATAAGAAAAATGAGGAGTGTCTTCGTAGTGATTCAAAATCTAGACCTCCGGATTGCTAGCAGGATTTACTTTTAATTGCAGAGCAAAACATGCGACAAGAAAGAAGAAACTTCCTTACCTTCTCCCCAATTAACGAGTCTCCGAAAGAAGAGATCCAATCCTTAAATATTCTAGATGGCAAAATGTCCTCCACTACATTTTAATTCAAACTCCAGTGAAGAGTCGTTCAGAGCTTTTCGAAGTTGAGAAACTTGAAGAATTAACATTACCCTCTCCTGAATTTGAATTTTAGGCTAACCGATTGCCAGCTGGACATTCTTCCATTTACACCACAAAGATTCCTGCAAGGAGAGGCGAAACACCTTATAGTCTCTCCCACCTAAAGGGCAACTGGGTTGGAGGGAATCCCAATCACCGAATCTGTTGGAAACGAATTGTCGTCCATCAAATTTTGTTCCATTTGTAGAACTTTTACATTCCTTTTGAGCAGGAAATAATCAGGGATGCCTTCGTTATGATTTCAGCTTCGGACCACCCATCTCGTCAGACGTACTTCCTGTACCACCACAAAGGCACTCTGTACGAAGTGAGAAAATATCTTGAAAATTCACTTAGAATGCAAACATAACAACCGTAAAACTTCTGCTCCCAAAATAACGTTTCAAGCACTAAAAATCTTAATAGGTAACAATTGAGAATTATACATATGACCTACGCTGAGATGGCATAGAGCAAATCTTCTTGGCAATATCTATATCTTACCTTGTCCCTCCTCAAGAAAAGAAAACAATGCTCTTGAATTATTCTTTGAAGAAGGGGCGTCCTGTGTAAGACAGTCCTCGAAATGGATAGAAAGTATTGAAAATCTACATCAATATAAGGATGCATTTCTCTAATGTTAAAACTTAGGAATTTAATAAGTAGACCATTTTAATTAAAATATATTTCGTTAATTTACAAATTATAAGGCTAATTTGAATACTTTGAAGAGTATTGTGAAATTTTAATAGCTATGAGCTAGTAAATATGTGGGCGTACCTTAAGTGTATTTGTCTTAAATATTGAATATTCTTTCATAACTTTCGTGCAACAAATGTATTTAATTTACAAATGATATGGATTATTTGTTTCGCATTCTTATTGCCTTCGTATTCTATTTAGATTCAAATTTAAGAAGTAATATTTTACATGATTAAGACATTTAACCAATTCAAATGATTCAAAAAATGATATGCAACTCTAGAGAAGTGCAATTAACGCTACTCCATATCAGACAAATGGTGGATAATGTGTAGTCGATATTCGTCTTTGAAATCATTGTCAGCTTAAGAGATAAATGCTTGTTAAAAGGGTATTAGCAACACTTTTAATCACGTGGTAAGGGAATATATCCTGTTACAGAATAGATTATGCATCATTTAATACATTATCTCAAATTAGGGAATCTTAATTGCAGATGAATCTTATTATGTCTAATTCTAACAGAATTATGCAGTTTTAAGAAATAGATACACTGCCATTAGCTTGTGCGATTTCGATTTCAAGTTGGAGATTATTATTTCTAATTTAGACTTTAATTTAAAAATAAATCTACATTATCGCTTTCCTGTTAATGAATACATTAAGACATAGTTAAACATGAATAAAGATATAGAATAAAAATATATAGTTAAACATGAATAATTCTTGGAATAAATAATTACGTATTAAAAAGGGTGATTTAAAAAAACAGAAATTAGAACGACTTATATTGATCCTTAAGATTTGATTATTAAATTAAAAATTTAGCACATAAAATATATAAATGTTTAATTTACTAAGAATTTTACTTTTTTAAGAATGGCTGCGGATTCGATTACAGTTCTAGAAATTTATTGGAGGGAAATCGTGAAAAATTCATTGCTTGCTCATGCAAAATCTAGTATGTAACTTTTAAATAGCCAAATTCATATTCTAGCATTTATGAATCAAGAACATATAGGAGACTACCTTCTATTTCTTATATTGTTACCATAAAACTCAGTCGTATTTGCTTATATAGTTCATAAAGTGAAATATTCTTTGCGTTCTTTTTTACATATAAATAAATTATTTGCTTTCAATATACAAGCAGAAGCTACAGTTTTTTTTATTTTAGTGTTTACCATAGATTCTTTCACACTTATGTTATTTAGTAGTTTTCTAGTAAAAAACTATGAATTATTTGTTTTCTCTTAACTGTATTTTCTGCAAAAATGAGTGAAACATTTTAACAAATAAAATGAAATAAACTTTCAAAATTGTTTTCTTTCTTCGTTTTACTTATTTTTCAATTTTTAAATAGATAAATCATAATAGATAAATCATTGCTGTTCATAAATTATTTATTCATCTCGAATTATTCTTCTCTTATGGATCCTGCGTTTTGTCATAACTCTATTTGAAGCATCATTTCGGTATTAATGGATGATATAAATATCGTCCAAAATACAAACTTGAGATTTAACGCTTGATTTCCGGAGATTTCCTAAAAGTATTTTCTCCATTTAACTTAAAAATTTAATATCATTATCCCTCTATGCTTACACAAGGAAATAGCATTATATTGCGAAACAATTACACATGTTATTAGATAAAATGTATATTGTCAAAACATGCTTGTAATTCTTGAACACGTTTTCTTGATACTTGGCAATCATTTCTGATATCCTTATGGATTTTTATTTTTACCATAACAAAAAAACAAAGTAGCATTAACTCTTGATATACGCCAATATGTGCATTACTCGGCAGATTAATGCTTGGCCTAACAATTCAGCTAAAACTGAAAATTCCTGTATAAACAAAAGTTAAAATTTCCTTAAAATTTAGGCTATGCATCAGTATATATCTCCGAAAAAGCAAATAATTAATTGTCTGTCTTTAAATAGACTTCATCAGCAACCTGAAAGTAACGGCCAAGTCACTCTTGACTTGCATTGCAAAAGTGGGTAAGAAAGCATTGTTGAAAAGAAAGCAGTATTGGCGGCATAGTTTCTCTTAGTTGTTCCATCTTACAGGCATGAGCACCATTCGGTATTTTGGTAATAGCGTGCTGAATGTTAATTTGGTTCTCAGCTGTGCTAAGCGGTCTAAAAAAATGGCAAGTTGTTTCCTCCTTAGTTTCGCTCTCTCCATTGATAGTGATATGAGTTTCTTCATTTTTATTCTAAGCACCACCAGTGGTCGAGGTATTAAGGTCCCTAAATAATGGTATTTCGACAGGATTCAAACCTAGGCAAACGAGCTGGCCGCATTTCTGTCTTTTGTAGTTTTCTCCGCATGTAATGTGAGTGCCAGTCAGTTTCCCTTGTAAAGTCCTCCATGAAGCCATCCCTCTCCTTAGACAGACAACCGTCATGTGCTGTGTCATAATCAACAACTAGATAATTTCTACTGTTAAATGGACTGCAGCGGGACAACACACATGGCATATTCTGGTAAGTTGTAAACTACAAATTTTCACTTTTTCTAAGCAATTCAATGAACGAACTGAACATGATGGCGAATGGCAAAAATATCAACGGTGAAATGAAGGGAGATACCAGCTGACCCAAATCTGCCTCAGGTAAGGGTTTCTGAGAACTGCTAGAAACTTTAGACTTCGAAACGGGTATTATGAAATTTACCAAACTTATATTAAATTTAATGAAATGTTATTTAATTCGATTAATTAAATTTTGACGAAATTTTTTGGATCGAACTCTTTACAAATTATCTTAATTTGCGTATGGAACTTTCATATAATCCGAATAAAAATTTTCAGCAATAAAACAGAGCTAAACATTTTAAAATTAAACAGCAAAATTTATAATAGTTCATTTTAAATAAAATTTAATTTCTAAAGATATATACTTAATGTTCCAAAAGTGCCTAAACGATTTATTTTCTTGAATAACAATGATTTTATTGCCTAATTGCTATTTCCTTCGAAATAGCATGTATTTCCTACTACAAATTTCGACTAAGTACGATAGAAGGTGTTCGAGGAACAGTTTTTCCATTGAATATTATACAACCAGACGTGGTAAGATCTAGGTCAAACTATTTGTTTTCGTTTTTGGTATTTTGCGTTGATTTACTTTCTGCTTTGATTCACTTTTCAAACTGTCACCGCCAAATATTACAGCCCTCTATTATATTTAAAGAAATTAAATAATGAAGCATTTGCATAAATGTATGTATGTTTCTCGCATTGTGTTAAAACAACGGTACCTAGAGCCATAAAAGTTTGAATAACGTAATCCTCCACCGAATATGGGCATCTGAAAGCTCTAATTTGGAATTCGGAATTTATTTTATTATCGATTTCATATTTTGTCAGATATTAAGGAATTTTTTATTAACAAACTCAACGATTTCAAAGCGAAGAATGGCAACAATGTACGAAAAAAAATATCTCCAGCGTGCGAGACTGTGTATCGGAAATTCTGAAGATATACTCATTTCAAAATTATTTTGCGATATTGGTGTTGAATAAAATTTTGTGGTTTAAGTGCAAAGAACATGATATTTAAGAAATAAATGTAGCACACAAAACTTTAAAACAACGCTTCTTTGGACGTAATGAAAAATCTGAAAGCTTTGATTTTTTTTTCATTTAATTTACTGACAAATACCTAAGGTCTTATTAAATGGTTTCTTTCCTGCCACCACCTTATACAAATTTTGTATTAAAAAAAATCAAGTTTTGAAACTGTTCTCATATGTAATATCTATCATCATTATTGAAGAAGCGTTAGCCATAACTATCTTTATGAATACTCTGTTTTTATAGAAATCTGTAATAAATATAATATATGAGAACTGCTTCTTATATGAAAGTTTGGTTACTTAAGACATTTAAGCTTTAAACTCTATTATTCGAATGTTAATGATGTTCTGTATATAAATGATTCAAATTATTTTACAAGACTTGAGCTTTCAAATACTCTTTTTTGGAAGAATTATTTATGTATTCTAAAAGAATAGATATTCCTTTATGCACGCGTCTGTAAATCAAACATACTAGGTCTGAGTTATTGTCCACACGTTCACCCAAATCTCGAAATGGTGAAGTGCTCCAAGCATATCATTCTGCTCTTGATCTTTGAAAACTGTTTGCTCATGCATAATGGAAAACAGCCTGCCAATCTAAAGGTGTAGAGCTGAATAAAGAAAGATAAGAAAATCTGTTTTGAACCTCTGGAGTTTAATCTTTCGCTAGAGGAAAAATCCTTAAAGGGATATATTTCTATCTTTCACTTTTACTTCATAGTGTGCATACCTGGAATAAAATAGAATTCGCGACTTCAGCATACCGTACACAGTGTAAAGGCTGAATGAAGAAAGGAACATCAGTTTGATGTAACATAAGCATTTTCTCCTTGTGTCCTCATTTTTTTAAAAAAAAGAAATGATATATGAATGTAGCAAACAAGAATTACATAACCTTTCCTTTCTTACATGACCTAGATTTGGTCAGAGAAACTTCAGTCTTTTTTCCTAAGACTTGGACATTCGTTTCTTCCTCGGTTAGAGATAAATGAGAGAAAAATGTTTCAGATAGTTCACAACTCTGGAGACGCTATGACGTAAAGATGTTCAATTCACCTTATTTGAAATTTTATACCCCTCATATTATAAGTTATTTCTCCCGCCTTCTTCGCGTGTTTTTTTTCGGCTAAGGCGCTGCTCATTTTTCCTTTCCTACTCCTGCTTTCAAATTAACCTGATGTCTCTACACTGGCGCCTGAACTAAATAAAGGTGGTGGACGATGATTCTCCACCAAAAGGATTTGGGTATTGGGTCCCCTAACCCCAAATCGCCCTTTAAAAGGGGGAGTGTATAAGGTATGTCTCCCGCCTTCTTCGCATGCCTTCGTGGTGTAGTGGTCTGCATGCTCGACGCGTAACCGAGAGGTCCGTGGTTCGATTCCCGGCGAAGGCATTGCTCATTTTTCATGTCTCCTGTTTCGTAATAACCTAATGTCTCTACACGCTCAACGCGTAACCGAGAGGTCCGTGGTTCGATTCTCGGCGAAGGCGTTGCTCATTTTTCATCACTCCTGCTTTCAAGTTAACCTAATGTCTCTACAATATATACGTTTTAGGTTGTTTTTGTCAGTTAAATACTATGTAAAGTTAACTAACGGGTCTTCATTTCGAGGGGAAATTCCTGTGTTATGCTACATGAGTAGTATTTAAATAATTAGCTCTTTAGTTGACTTGGCACGTATATGTGAGATGAAAGTACTGGAGAAAATGAATCGGATGAGTCACCTATAATTTGATCTCACACTGTAGGGATGTAACATCGCGGCAAAATTAGCCAGTAGGTGTAGTAACTATTCTTTATGTCTTTTAATATTGATTCAGTATAATAGCTATTGAAAAACACCCCTTAATGAAGTGTTTCTCAAACAAATTTGAGTCATAGCTCTCTTAAAATAACCCGCCGAACAAATATTAAATTCGAAGTCAAACAACGAAAATCAGCGTTACCTTTGCAAATTTTCGCAGGACTAATTTCGATGGCTTTTACGGAACCATATCCTCAATTGAGGATACTTACGATGGTTCGGTAAAATAATCAAAACTAATCCTGTGAAAATTTGCAAATATATCGCTGATTTCTGTGTTTTGACTTCGAAATTCATAGCTCTCTTGTTTCACCTTTTTTAACGTTCCCCATAGATTTTATATGCGCGCATGAACACGCTATTCAGAAGCAATGAAAGTAGAACTGGAAGAAATAAATATCCTTAACAGGCTTGCTTATTTACGTTTCAAGCCACACATGTGAATATTAAAATATGAAATTAAGAAAAAACACATTATTATGTGTAAATAAACTTCAAGAAAATTCTTTCACAGCAAACCTTTAATCAATAAAGTGGGACAAATGAAGCAAGAAAAATATTGATTTGTTTTGGGGCATCGTATTGGGCAGCCATATTTTAGCAAAACGTGTGAAGGTAAACCCTTGCATTTTTCAGTTCGAATTCCATTTTAAATTTGCTTAATATTCGCCAAGATTTTATCGTTGCATGCCCTGCTAGGATCAAAAAGCATTCCTAATTTCAGATTTGAATAATGTGGGAAATTCTTTACGTCCTCTGTCAGGAGACTGGCAAGCAGAGCATTTCGTTGAAAAATAGCTGGACACTTTTTATTCCGACCAAGTCCTATAGTATTCTCCAAGCATGATGTCAAAATTTAATTAGTGACTTTTATGATGTTTCAAGATTTCTCTTCCTTTGATGTGCTATTCCATGCACATTCGCGGAAAATTTTGTTACTGGTGTTATGTACCTTCTTATGACCAAATATTTATCTATATTTATACTACAGTTTATAGGTACTGAGTAAATACGTGTTTCGCAGTTGATGATATTACGTGTTCTTTTTTGATATTGTAAATTTGTAAGTCAAAATTTATCTTTAATTAATTTTAAGTTATTAAGGCACACCAGAATAAAATATATATATTTAATAATCTTTTCTGTTCAGGTTGTTGTTGATCCTAGCTCAAACATAATAAAAACAAATTTAAATAATCTCTTTTTATTGTG
>KK116684.1:359869-397667 GCA_000611955.2 Stegodyphus mimosarum | reverse complement strand
TTTCCCTAAAGGAATAAAATTATCTCTTTGTTTTATATGCAGCTATCTTTAATTATATTTCAATTCAAAATTGAATTATTAGTGAAAAGTCATTCAAATTAGAAGAACTATTAATTTAGATAATAACATTGTAAGGTATATCCCAAGTTTATAACAGTTATTTTTAAGCTCCTTTCCTGTCTTTTCTAAATTCGGCTTACAAATTCCTTACCAGAATGTGTTTTTAGAATCGCGCTAAATACAAATGTGTAGTAGATAGTATTTAAGTCGAAGTTCCACGAAGCAGAGTTTCTGAATAGCGTACGTTTGTCTTTCGGCCACCTTTCTCTAAGGTGTTACTACGCTCGGCCTTGTTACGGGCCCTTAATAGCTTCGCTAGCTAATTCAATATTTAGGGCCCAACTACTTAGAATTGTGTTAGCTTCGGCTGAAGCTCCTTAGTTAGTCATTAGTTAATTTCTTATTTCTTATATTCTTGAGTTTAGCCCAAGTGGTTGCTGTACGTCCTAAGAAAGTGACCGACTGTACACCTTTAATTTGAGGAATAGAGGGTAATTAACCCTTCTTGAGTGTTACATTTTTGTTTCTGGACTTAAGCAAGTATTCGTTGAGTAGTTCACTAGGTTCCTCCACACTGAATTATTGGATGAAAGGGAAGAACATAACAACATTACAGCGCCATTAAGCTATTTTGTTTAATTTTCTTTTACAAAAATGGCTTGCTAGTGTTGAAATTTCTATTCTTTTTCATCTACCAAAAAGCTGAAACATATCGCCATGAAAATCTGCTCATTAGACGACCTGTGACACGTTCTTGCGCTTTGTGAGACTGCTTTCGAAGACAGTTAACTCCCGTCATCTGTGATCATACAGGTTTTCTGAAGGTTTCTACGGCCTTTCTATATTCTCAGTTGCTGTGATGTACAGGCACTTTCAATTTTCATGACAAATTTTGCCAAGATTGCTGAAGTGTCTCACGGTTATTCTAGAAACAAATTCCTCTAAGGAAGATTGAAGCCTTCAAGCAAAGTTCCATTTGATGTCAGGCTGAAGTTCTCAAGCCTAAAACTAGCTCTTTGTAACACAAAGATTAGAATTAATAACCAGTAGGTACTTGTTATAGCCTTCTGCGATTTAGGAATCTAATCATATTCTCTTGATTGTCTAAAAGGCGTATCTATTTCTTATTTTTATATTTTGCTGTTTCAGTCAACAATTAGTTCTTTCCTTGGTTAAGTTAAAACATACAACGTCTGTTTATTTAAGGCGGAATGATTTTATGGAGAACGTTTTGGAAAATCTGGCCTCCTATTTATATTAACTACGAATAAAAACAAAAAATGCCATGCAGCCAAATCCTCAGTGGATATTAACTTATGGGCAAAATATTTTATTTCAGTGCATTTAATACTGCATTTTTGTCGAGGTTAAGAACATAGGACAATTTTTAATAAAAAGCAATGTAAACACTATTTTTCACATGATCACCTTTTAAATCATGATTTCAACAACTCGTTATTTTCCATATTTTGTAATTATCTTTGATTCTGCATGGGAATAACATCGTTAAAATCAGTGTTAAAAAACATTCTCTTCCTACCTTTTCTTTTAGCTACGTATTATTATAATGTGTAAGTAGAGTAATGCTGTGCAGTTTCTGCTCTGCAAAGATTACAGTATTAAACCTTACTTAAATTTCTAACTGGTAGTTTCATATGCCTTCACGAAATGTATTTGAAAACATATACTTAATAAGGATCACAATTGACATGGCATTGTAATTCATTACGGTACCCAAAATTTCAGATCATAGCAAAACTCTTAGTATATTTTACCGATTATTAACATAGCGAATATTTTCTTATACATAAGTTTAGTAAATTATTGTTCTAGAACTTTCAGATCAAACTTGAAATAATGACCACTTGCATCAGATTCTCTGAGGGAAGAAATGTATGTAATATCTGCGAAACTAATTATGAATATAAATCTCATAAAGAGACTGGCATAAATGTTGAACGCAGAATTGTTAATCCACAGATATATTTAAATTTAAATATAATAACTGCAACTTGTCCTTGCTTTATAAAATCTACACCTTTTAGGTATAAATATTTTTGCATCACAAATTGATGTACCGAACTGTTTACTGATATACAGAAGTAAAACTATTATTCAGATATCTTCCATATGACTGCTATCCTGGAGAATGAATAAATAATGAATAATGTCAGACAAAAGGCACACATGCAATATGCAAATCTGAGTAAAAAGAAGGTAACAGCGCATGACCACACCCAAACTGACTAATGACTCGAAAACAGCATTATGAAAGCGGTTCTGTTGATTTATTTTTATTTTGTGTTCACTCGATATTTTGTAATTGATGTCTGCGCTCAATAAAGAGCATGTGTGGGCTTTTAACTGACCGAACTGGAAAACAGAGTTGCATATAATACTACTTTAATTTTTAGGAATATTAACCCGTGTGTCTACGTGTGGAAAAAAATGCCATAAATGCATGGATTGGGTCTGTGACACCCATTATCTTTTACATCAGATACATCATACTCGCATCATTTTTTAAAATTAAAACAGCTATATCTTCATTTAGTTAAACATATTTATGACACTAAAATCCTAAAATAGATGACGAAAACAAATTTTTATATTCTTGTGAACCTGTTTATATTTATAGACATCATGGTGAATTTTAACACAAAACAGAATACTTAAAGTAAGAATATGATAAAGGTATTTTCTATTACTGATGAATAAATGACTCAAAACGATGGTTCATATTTCATTTTTACATTCATTATAAAAAACACAACATGTTCTAAACAAAGATATGTTTTCATTGCTCACTTATGTATAGAGTATATTTGTGCTTACAATAGGCACTTTGGCCCCCTTTTCCTGTTTCATTTCGATGCTTAAAATCTACAACTATTCATAACAGTTTTTATGCAGCAGTATGAATTTCCTTGGAATGTTTTTTTGACACTGCTTCTTCTTTTGTATGGTCTTCTGTCAAATCGAACATGAATTTTTGTTTAAATGTTGTTCCGTTTTGGCTTAAGCCTTAGGTGCATTTGATTTTAAAATTAAATATGAATTATAAGCTGCTGCAAACGACCGTTGACCAACGTTTCGTGTTTCGAGCAACATTATAGAATGCCAACCTCTCGTCGACACAGTCAACAGTATCTTTTGTTTCATTCTAAAAAGCTATGATTTCAGGTTTCTTTTTGCCATCCATAATTTGGTCAATATTGTCATCATGATGCAGTAATGACAAGAGGACCACTCTTTTACTCCAATCTGAGACTTATAAGTCATATCGTCTTGGAATCCGAACAAACTCTTCAAAAACGTTAGTGCAGCTGCCAAATTATGAGGATTACTGAGATTCAAATTCTTTTGTGTAGTTCGGTAAACACATAAAACAGAAATTGAGTACCAGACAGTTGTCTAAATGTCTAAACTTAGAAATATAATAAAATTAAATTTTGAAACAAATTACAGATTTGGACGGGTTGGGTCTCCCGATTAGTACGATGAAATAACTCCCGCCTAAAAGTACCTGCTTTATTCGCAATGCACGTGTTAAAATGATGTACTAAATATAACAAGGTAGATGGAACTTCAGCAGTATAGAAAAAACGCATTTGCCTGGGTCTCACAGACACAACACGTGCTGTGGCTGGTTAAAGACAAGCGACCTATGATTTAAACAGCATATATATAAATAAATCGATGTAATATCTATGGAATCAATGGAATATCTACGGAATCTATGAGCTGTATCTAAAGTAATATCGAAACAAAATGCCAGTATGTAACACTTAGAGACACACAGTTTATTGATATTAACCGAATACATTCCGTTGATAGATTAATTATCTGAATGATTACAATATCAACATTCTGTATTTTATTAAACAACTTTAGTTCTATGAAAAATTTCTTAAATTGCAGCACTTGTCGTCATTGATGAGAAGAGCAATATTTTATTAACACGTATCTGAATAAAATGAACTCTGAAGTTGGTTATTTACTACAAGACATGAAAGTTAAAGAAGAGCATTAAAAATTGTACCCTAGATCTGCTGAACAAGGGTTTCTTAGCTATGTAACTAAACATAATATGCGAAGTATTTCTGAAAATTTTCAGAGTTTCGCAAAGAATTTTTACAGATTTCTCCAAGCTCATATACTTATTTATAAAGAGCTACAAATTTATTTCTGGGGCTTAGTGATGAATACGTAGATAGCTATTGAAGGATTAAACACAGGTGAATCCATAAACTTTTATTTACAGAATCTACACTCACAATATATCCTGCGGGTACTGCTCTCTACAGCCTTTAATCGCAAGTGTTCTCTGTACACCCCTTTACCCCTATTGACGTTTACTGTATTTACTTTTGATAATGTATAGTTTTTAAAAATAGAGGCTGTTTCATATGGTATAGAAAAGGAATAGAACATTTAATAACATTTGAATGGAAAATTATTTTTATATCAAATTTTCAGGATTTACACATGAGGGTATACGAAATTAAAAGATGAGTTTCTCAAAAAGTTTGCTATCTGAGAAGACAGCAAAACGAAGTCTCTGTTCGAAATCGCAAAAGCCGGTTTGAGGTGGTCATGTTGTAATCAACCTTCTTGGTCAATCTCATTCGTTGTTTCCAGCTGTTCTATGGTTTTTGGTCTATCACTGTGGACTTGATATTTAACATAGTCCCATAAAAAGAATTCTAGTGGTGATAAGTCTGGGTATACGGAGCCAAACATATGTTGGCCAAAACAATTCAGAAGCCTCTTGTGATGACACAATTGTCATAGGGACATCTGTACAAGTTCAAGACGTCTCCTGTTGAATGTGGAGGAGCTCCGTCTTGCTGAACCATGTGTTATGTATCCAGTGTTCATGAAATTTAGCACGAATGAACTTTCGTTCTCAAGAAATCAAGGTGCGTTCAGAATTCACTGTCTGAGCTAAAGAATACGAACCCCAAACGCCGTCAGCACACATATCACCCTAACACGTACACACCTGGCTTCGTCCTGCCCTAAATCAGATAATTTTGACGAATGACAGAGTCATCCAATCAGAATTTCGCCTCATTAGAAAAAATGATATCGGCACAATTAAAAGCAGTGTCGATCATTTTGCGCACGATGTTAATGAACTGCAGTCTTTTTTAATAGCATCTGAGACGAGAAGATACCCTAAATGAATTTTTAAAATCAAATATCAAGATCTTTGCGGGCTATTCCCCATGCTGTGGCTGTGGTGACGTCATGTTTGTTGAGCCAAATATTAAGTTGATGTTGATGGCTCTTTATCCACTATTTTTTGACAGCGGTCATGTTTTCGGGAGTCCTTATGGTATTTTGTTTGATTTTTATGTCCAATTTGTCATCAGTCACTGAATATGTCCGTCAGACTTGGCAAATAATGTTCTTAGCATACATGATGTGGCTTTGGGATAATGTTAAAGGCACTAGAACTCCTCCTGAGTGTTTTTCAAGGTTTTTGGTCCCAGATATAAGATCCCTTGACTAGAAAAATATGCCCTTTGAAAGAACATCGGTACGTTTTTGCGAAAACGATGTTCTACAAAACTAAATAGAACACGTAAAAACGTTTCCTTCAGATCCATGCGCATTCGTGCACAATTTCACGTCATTTGCTATACCTATTGAAGAGCCATTCATTTAAAGTTTTTCTATAACCTGTATATGATACTAAATATCAAAGTATCACAAGTATAGAAACAACAACAAGATATTGGCATTCACCTTTCCGCCTAAATGGATGGCACTAAGCTTCGTCAGCCCTCGCAGAACTGGTGCATGGGTTCAAACCCTTTCCCAGAACCTTCGAGGGATCAGCGCAACGCACCTGAATCCAGGGCGTCACTAGTCGTTAATTTGCTACCTACCAGTCGCTCGAGCTGCGCGCTGCACCTCACCCAGCACACCCGGGACGCTACCCCCGGACTACTAGAGCCGTACTGCTCTAAGACTTGCCAGACCACCGGGACGGCCAATACGTGACCTTTTCGGGGCCTCCAGAATCACTAGGTTCGTAATTTGTATACCCCTGTGGCTAAGACTGCCCAGGTACGCATCCTAGCCAGTAGTTTCACAGAGTTCTCTACGTCTCCCCCAGGAGGAAAAAGTATGGAAAGTTGGAAATGCTTTAAAATCAACTATTTTTACCGTATAATTGCAGTTATTAACATTCTCTCGAAAACATTCGTCCACAACATACGAAAATCAACTGTCAAAATGTCCATTAATACCCGAATAAAGCAAGATTGTTGAGCGCTATTGTTCCTGGTTCGGTTTGCAGCGGATGGTTTCGTGGTTCTGCAGTTGTGAAATATGAATATATGATACTTTCACCTAGAGCGTCGCCTACGAAATCACACATCTTAAGGTTTTAAGACCTCAATAGTAATAATTTATTCCATTCATTAGGAAATGCTTTATGACTAATAGGACAATTGCATTTTTAACTTACCTCAATTTTATCTGGTTTTCCTTTTGTCACTAATGTTATTCCTAAAGTAATGCAAAACTGTTCTGATCGAACTAGTGAAATTCTCACTGAAGATTTTCATTATTTTCCCACGAGCTATAGCAGACTTCGAGCGGATCTTAAACGAATAGCGGAATTTGCATATGTTGAATTTTCAGATTTTCTAGAAAATAAATAAACTTTGTATTCATGTTGTTTGAAATTTTAAGTTCTATTATATTTCGTTGCAGTCGGAAGAGAAAAATTTAGACACTGTTGTCTCTAATACTAATTAAATATTTTAAAGATTGCTTTCTGTTTAAATTCATCAGGTTAAACAAATATCCGAACAAGAAATATTAGGCAACAACAGCCTGCGTTATGAAAATTTTCATATGGGTTTGAGAATTATATTTCTCATTAACATTCTACAAGCTTAAGCTAATGTTTACGGATGACGTGATTAATCGCTTCCAAAAATATGTATATAATATATTGAAATTTTAAAATTTAGCAACTAAACATGATATAGCTTTGATTAAATTCCCCGAATTTTCATTTTTAAGGTGCTATGTTTACAGAAGTTATTTTTAAGAAGGTATGCTTATCACGCATTATTCGATTGCGATCTTTATAGCTTAAGGGTTTTGATTGAGAATTTTAAGTTCTATTTCAAACAAATGCAAAATATCTCAACAGCACAATATATTGCAATAACGTAAGTATAAATGAAACGTAGTGCAGTAAATATTCAAAGTAAGGGGTTAAGGCAGGGATGGGCAAACTACGGCCCGCGGGCCAAATCCGGCCCTTTGGAAGATTGTATCCGGCCCGCGGATAGAATCTTAATTTGCCGGTCCGAGGCAAATTAAAAGAAATATATATTTAAATATTATATCCCCATCTCCTTTTCTACTTTGTTTAAATATTACTTTTTTCTTCCTTTTGTTCAAATTATTGATGATCTTTTTACTGTCTCTATTTTTGTTTTACAAAACATAAATCGATGGAAATAGCAAGCACAAACACCTTTTAATCGGTAAAGTGTTAAACGCGGAAGTACTTTCATAGTTATGCTGTAGATTGGCTTAAGAATCGTTATCTGTTTTTCGCAGAGAAGTATGCGAATCCAATGTAAGTGAATCAGACCTCACATTTGGCAGACTGCGCATTTTAAGCTCCAGCCAGCGGTCTTTTCTTTTGTCGCGAATTCTAGTATTATTGATTGCGTATGGAAAGATTGCGGACATATAGCATCATTGTGAATAGTGGTTTTGAAATTGTTAACAGTATAGCGTAGCTAGTGCTTGTTTGGGTTATTCGTAAAATATTTCAACCAAAAAATGTCTACTAAAAAGCGTAAAGTTGATTCAGAATGCCATGCTTTTAAGGATGAATGGACCTAGAAATATTTTTTACAGTTGTAAAAGATAAACCAGTGTATCTCATTTGCAATGAAGCTGTAGCAGTCTTCAAAGAATATGTCAAAGTCATATTCAAAGTCATCATTATCGAAAGTGAGTTAGTTTCCCGAATTTAATATCTCACGCCCAGAAAATCAGTGCTATGTTTGCTTCACCTTATATATGTGAACAAGTGTTTTCAACAATGAACCTTCGAAAGAATTATTTAAAAGTAGAGTAACAGATGAGCAGTTAGCCTCGTTCCTTAGAATCAGTACATCTCACTTCGAACTCAATATAAGAAATTTTTAAAAATGAAAGCGCAATTTCATTCTTCTCAGTAACATATTTAAATTGTAATACTTGTATATGTTTTTAAAATTTTAGAAAAATTTACCTTGGCCCGCCGAACTTTTTTTTTTTGATTTTTGGCCCGCGAACGAAAACGTTTGCCCATCCCTGGGTTAAGGGGTAGATATAATAATTATATTTTAAAATGAATTTAGGACTACTACTGTTGTTCTTATAGTATAACAATTCATTCATCATATGCATAAAGCTAATTATAGGCAAATTTGTTGATATTAGCTCGAGAAGTATGTGAAAAAAGAACTCGTCTGTTGCAGTTTGTCCATTAGTGTAAGTTATAACAGACCTGAGGCAAGTAGGAACTATAAAAACTGCAATAATTAGGAAACATTTAGTGATTATTACTACTTGTTATTATGACAATCAATGATAACACGTGGTTTATTGCAAAAAAAAAGATAAAATTGTGTAGCCAATCAATATAAAAGTCATTCTTCATCAAAAGTGCAATTAACGCAAACAAATGATAAATTATTTCCTTTCAAACGTTTAAAGTGTGCTCACACTGCGAATAAAGCATTGCACCTACTCTTCAGAATCGTCGTAATCTTTCCCTATTTTATTTTATTTTCTTTCTGTGTATTTTCTTTACCTTTCCCCCCCTTTTTTATTAATTATCGTTTAAAATTCTTTTAAGAAGGTTTCTATTTTGGGTGTTCCAGTTTCTGCATGTTAAAATTTAATGAAGAAAGTTTAACTACATGATTCAAGATCTATAAGCAAGTTGTAACATGTTATAACTTGTCCTGAGATTGTGCTACATTTTGTCCCATACCCTTGTTTCAGATAGTTTTCTTGATTTATAAAAACATATTGCGATTAATAAGAAAATAATGTAGTATTTTAAAACTTAATGCATAAAGAAAATAGATGGGGAAAACCATTTTTCCAAAATGATCAATTAACTTACCTTAAATCAGCATTTAGAAATATTTTTTTTCTTATTAACTAGCTACGACAGAGCATGTGCCATAGTAAGTCCTGTCATAAATCATTTTTAGTGAAAATTCTGATAAAAAATTTTGAAGTCCATCGCGTAACGTGCGTGATCTCAGAAACATGATTGTCATACTAACACTCTTGCCTTAATTGTGTTAGTGCAAATAAGGCTGGGAGCACAGATTATGATTATAAGCACAGTGCTAATTCTCCACAATGTCCTGTATACTAAGACGGATTAAAACTCCAAATTCAAAATATTTTGAATTAACTTGTGAAAATGTATTTGAAATCGATTATTTTTTTGACAGATATAATATCTGTCCAGTTTGCTACTTTATTGGTAAAGATGACAACATTTTGGTTTTGACATTTTTATTGTTATTTAGAAATACTTACGATTAAGCATTAAAATGGTAACTAGGCCTGGTAATAAGAATATTAAATTATGGTCTTTTTTGTGTTTGGCCTATGATATTTATACTGATTAATAGTGCTTTGTGAACTTTCTCGTTGTATTTTATGGAGACTTAGAACTAGAATTATCCTATCTTTGATCTTCTAGTGATACAAATGCGAACATAACAGAATCGAAATCAGAACTGAATAATCTGAAACTGAATAATCTGAACTAATAATTTTGTGATATGTATTTGGAATCATTTGGAATTATGATTTATATTATATTATATTATTTTTTGTGATACGTTATATTATTTTTTGTGATACGTTATATTATTTATTACGTATCACAAAAAATAATATAACATATTATATTATTTTTTGTGATACGTATTTGGAATCAGAACTGAATAATCTGAATAATCTGAAACTGAATAATCTGAACTAATAATTTTGTGATACGTATTTGGATCCGATATGTGGATATAATCTAAAGGTTATTAAACTAGATTTCGATTCGGAACTTAATCTATTATCCCTCAGACGATATATATTCTTTATAATTAAATTACAGTAGAACTTTTTAAATTTTATAGAATAGCTATTATACGGGACATTAAAACAATATATAACATATATTGTAATGATAATCAGAAATGTTGGAGGCATCAAAAATTGTTAAACTCAAGTAATTTTATATTGTACAGATAATGTAATGCTCTGAATGTTCTTCTTGAATTCGTAGAGAATTTAATTTCTATACTGTGTATGTTTTGCATTTATATATCTCGTGGTGACTTGTACCTGTACCTGCATTTTATTATTTTCACTTTTTGTAATATTATTTGATTTTGTTAAATAATTTTTCTAAATTGTTTAATTTTCTCAGAATGTACAACATTCTTTCTCAGAATTGTAAAATCTTCTCAGTATCTCAGATCTTACGTCTAAAGTATACCCTATTAACTCTGCTCATTAACATTGCATTACTCTTACTAAAATATTCTATAACAGGGCTTTAATTTGTCAAACACTTTACAGTGTCATAATCCTTTGTGATATTTATGTTACACTTGTGACAAAATGTTAGGCTTCACAGAAAAATCTCTGTAAAATGTAACATTCTTTGTAACAGTGTAACATTCTATGTAAAAGTGTAAAAAATTCTCTCTAAAATTTATATCCCCAATATATCGAAATTTTGCATCCAAATAATTTTTTAGTAAAAGCCGATAGATGAACATAAAAAGCTGAAAGTCTTTCAGACGGAGCATCTGCTCATTTTGTGGTTTCCTGTTATAACTAGCCCCTATGTCCCCTATACATTATTCACAATTCAGAGTACATTATGCAAAGTAGTAAATAAGTATAACACAGAAATCTAGTGACGTTTAATATAGTAAATAAAGCATATAAAATATATACAGTAAGTTATCATACTATGGTAATTAATATACGAAGTGTATCACAAAAGCTGACTCATGTGAGCACAGACAATTAAACGCATACCCAAGCATTAGTCTAAATTACTTCATATTACATAGGAAATAATTAATTTTAATCTAAAATTAGAGATTGTTTTTCATTCTTGCAGGTATAGATATTGAAAAACATAAAATTTATTTTTCAGACCCTGCAACATGATTTGGAGTAGTTGCAGTGTAAGTAAAATTTAAAAGGAATGGATATGCGACCATCACATGTTGTATATAAGTACAAATAAAAACATTTTTATATAGTTGATCAGAATATATATTGAGCGACAGCAGTTACAAAAATATCCAAAAGATTAGTTCCATGTTTAGTAGTACAAATATATTTCGTACATAGCAAATGAGACTATTAAAATTATTTAACCAGGAAAATACTTGAACTATAAAACTTATCTGGAGTAATTTTGAATTTGCCAGAAAGCAACAATTTGCTTAATAGCACTTTAGAAATTTTTAACAATATATTATACTAAAACTTTGGAATTGGCAAGTATGCGCGGAATGTCTGGGAATGCCCACTGCTCCTTAATTCTCAGCTGTCTTTTGGTTTAAAGATTTAATAATAGGGAAACTGACATATAAATCTTTTTCTCTGCTGAAATTCATATTTCGTACTTGAAATCAAACGTGGAATAACAGTTGAAAGGGAAGATAAACAAGGTAAAACGCCTAAATAATGAAATTGTACATTGAGAATCTGCTTAAGAGCTCTTTCTTTAGACCCTAAATATAATTTTAAATAAAGCAGTCGTCTTATACAACATCAGTTTGCTGAAGAAAAGTGAAATGTGTCTGTTGATTATTCTAAAAATAAATAAAAATGTTTGAGTGAATATCAAGCGGCTGATATGGCACCTGTATGCAATGAAATGAGATATAATAAGCTATAAGAGTATATTTTAAAAATAAGTAAAGAAACTACATTTTATGTACAATGAAAAATAATAAACTTTGTTTTACTTCTGTATCCTCAGAATTTAAAATGACATAGTAATTTTGTAACACGTAAAAGTATGATATAGTTGTCCTTAGAATGATTTGGAGTACACATAGGAACACAGGTTGCAGTTGTTCAAAGTATCGTGAAAATAATACATGGATTATATTTCCTAGTATTGAAGTTGTTTCATTACAGTTGATATTCATTTTAGGTTTTATTGTCTATTAAAGGTAATTAATCAACGACTGTGCGTCCTGTGCAGCAAAGTTTATATTGAAGCCACCAACTAAGAATCATAGGAATTTTGTCTAAATCTTTACATAAGTGTACAGTACCATCGACAATCTACAAATAGAAACATTAGTTAAAAAGAAAAGTATGATCTACCTGAGGGTAATTTTAGGAAAAATACAAATTACAACCAATATTATTTACGTTACGATGCACTTCGAATTACATTTAACGATACATTCCGTAGGGCATATTTCACCGTCAGCGCTTTAAGAAATTGATGACTATTTAACTTATTTTAAGACTGCTGACAGAATAGGTGGGATTACAACTGTAAACTCGTTTGAGTTTTAATAAATACCTACACCAGCATCTCTGAATCCTGAAAGTTTAAAATGAACGATATAGTTCAAGTTTGAAATCTGTATGCTGTCTCAATACTGATTCATGTTTCAGAAAGGAATAAGATGTTGTTTTGAAGTTAAACATGCATGTGGTCTCTAGCAGAGGCTTTTAAACTTTGGAAATTATACCAGTTTCAATGAATCAATTCAATAAATTTTGTGAATCATTTCCTCTTGAAAATGAAATCAATGCTTTGTAGGCTTATCAGTTACGAGACAGTTAAGTGAAATTCGGCAAAACTCACATGGAATGTTGCACATTAAAGATGGCTCTACCCTAGAAAAAGTCAACGGTTCATTATTAGGGGTCACGAAATAAAGTTTATTCAGTGGTAGTCTCTCGCAATAAATTAAAGTTCAATAGTTGTTGGGATTTAATATTACGAAAAATTAAGAAATTTCAATGTACAGGCAGAGAGATAGGCAAAAAATTGATTTCCGCTTAGATAAAATAGCTTTGTTATCATTTAGTGAATCTCTTTATATCCTCCCTTTATTCTATCAGCACTGAAGACTAGCTAATATTGTTTTGCCTCATGCAAGCAGGTGGTTTGTTTCAGCTTTTCTCCAGTTTGTTTTTCTGATCCTTCAAATTCCAGCTACATGAGTGTAAGTTATTTATGATTTTACTAAATGTTGAACTTTCCATTTGCTTAGTTAGCCAAACCGATATAAGCATCAGTATTAGCTATTAAAAGGCTTTATTTATTCAAAATAAACATTATTTCGCATGGCAAACCACAAGTTTCACTAATAAACATTTTGGAAGTTTCGATCAACGCATGCTTGATCTTCTACATTGTGGGGGGAAAATGCTTTTAAACTGCGAAATATGGAATAAGAGATGCGTCTTCTTATAAAAGAACACGCACACCAATCATACTTTTACAAAATGATGAAATGCGGTAAATACAGGGAAAATGTGAAATGTATTCCTAAAGATGTCAATTCATGTAAAATTGGAATAGTACTTCTTACCAAAATGTTACATATTTATATGCCTTTAGATGCGTTTTTCAGTTAATAATATATTCGGGCAAATCTTTGTGCCTTTTTCTTTTGTAATTCTGTTGTATTTAAATTAAATGTTTATCTAATGTAAATACCTAGAAGCATATTGCATTTTCGATAATGATATAAAAAATTCAAACAATATTTGCAAAATTTTATTGTAACCAGACTAATGAATTAAACCAGGTTAAAGTTTAACATAATTTATCAATAGAGATAATCAATAGAGACAGCCCAAGGAAAAAAGAGAAATATTTGATAGGAGATTTGTTGAATATGCATTTAGACTAGCATGGGGACATTATATAGCTTCTGCATATTTAAAACGTGAAGAAATATGTGATGTACTTCTGTAAATATTTGATGTTTTTAATTAGATATATCATGAATTAAATGCATTTTTATTTGCATCGATCAGAATAAAACGTTAAAAAATGATATTCTTAAGAACTGCGTCGGTTGGTTTTCAATAGTTTAATATGTCAATTAACAACAGTTAGATTAAATATGAATGAAAAATATTTTACGTTTTTCCGAATGGTAGCAAACTTGAATGCGAAGGGAAATAACACATTAAAGTGAAACAACGCAAAATCGTGTTTCGAGACTAATAGCTCTTGTAAAAAATCATTTCCTATTTTTTTGTTGCTGATATTTGTAATTCAAACTCCTCTTGTTCCACAAAGTGCGCCACGAGGCTTACACGAACAGATTATAGCACTAATAAAATAAACAAATGTACAATATTAATGCAGAGGGGAGAAAAGAAAATATTAGAAAGTATTTAAATGGAAGGAAAAATTAAAAAGAAATAAAATAAAGTAATAAAATGAAAAGAGCTTAAATATTTAAATCTAAATTGAGAATAAAATTCAGAAAAGCAGATACATACCTTTCTCATCAGTATTTCATTAAAAAATTTAAAATAAATTCTGAGTCACAAATTTCAATTAGTTCAGTATACATTATTGCTGAAAAATGTTTAATATATACGATTATTAGTGATTGGAGTAAAACCGATTATGAAATTCTTTCGTAATTCTATGTTCAGTTTTCTTAAATAGCTCCATTTGCAGCTGTAACTACTCGCTTTGCTCAAAATACTCTAGATTTAAAAAGTAAGATTCAGGTTTAAACCATACACCCAGGGTATTATCTCCTAATATATTAATAATCTGTAACACCTGACATTTGAAAAATGAAAACATTCCTGGAAATTTTCAATTTTTCTCTTTTCCCAGACTTGATGCATATACATAAAAAACATCAGATTGATTAAATGTCAGATAAGAAATTTTACAGCTTAAGATATTTTCCCCGTAGGGAAATGTAACTCCCAGAAGTGTTTGTAACATTAGCATATTGTCAAGCAATATTTGACATTCAATTTTTTTTTATCTTTGACTTCCACAAAACACCTTCATTAAGCAATCAGCTTCATTCAGTTTCTGTTGAAGTGTGTTTTTCCTTTCTTTCTGCTTAAATATTCATCTCCATACCTCACCACTAAACGTTTTGAAATATGCAAAAAAAATGGCTCAATTAATTTTGCATAAAACAAATCTTTAAAAGTTACTAAATTATTAAGTGCTTCTGCTGAGTATGACATTTAAATTTTGTTCTATTTCTATACCATTCCTAAGGGAAATACCGATATTTAGTTAGTTAGTTAACATTCCTAAAGTTAAACTTTTGTTTGACTTTGCTAAGTCAAGATTTTAGTAAAGCCCCCCCCCTCATTTACACCGAAGTAGTTCCCAGTGTATTGTTGACGCTTATATTTTTTCCACATTGTGTATTTTTGACGCCCTGCTAACGCTTCGTTTTATTTGTAATCAAAAATAGCGGTGAAGGAAATCTTATATGAAATAGATATAAATCTTCTTATAATTTAACTAATACTGTTATTTCCTTTAACAATTATATCCTCATTTTTTTATGATTTTTGATGCATACAGATTATTGTCTCCTGTATTTTAAAAGTAAGCGCCTTATTGTACGCCAAAAATCTAACATCAATGACAATAAATGAAAAATAAAACTCATTAATTAATCACCATCGTCAATGTCTTAACTTATCTTTACCCCCTTTAAAGCATCGATGATATGAGATCTTATTGGTAGTTAACATGTAAAACAATTTTCGAGCTTTTTAAACGGCAGAAACTCATAAAATAAATTCCATTCATGCTATTTTTAAGTATTTTTGAATGACATAACAGCCAGTTGTTCACTTTTGTTAAATTCTTAAGACTTTAACTATTTCAGTTCATTTAAATTAAGCACAATTCCTCTTTTCAATGTATCAGCAATATGACTTTATAATTTAAGAAACTTTGTATTTTACTGCCCTAGTTTATCTTGAAAGTCTCTTGGAAATATCCATTCTAAGTTTTTCCTCAATATATTGAGTAATTTGAATAGATTTACCCCATTCCAGACAAGTTTTCTTGAAATCGATTGACAAAACAAGAGGAGTAATAACTCGGTCGTTACAGCAAATCGTTCTTCTTATGATTATTGCCTCGTTTATCGAATTTCTGCCTAATCCAGCTTCTCATATAAACTTGGAAGAAAACAAAACGTTTCAGATTTATTTTGATTGTTATACTTTCTATTGTACTTGAATTTAAGGGGAATTTAGAAAACAACTTTGAAAATGTTTTATTTACTCACGTATTTTGAAATATTGATTCGTAGTAGTTTTAAAATAACATTTTTCTGAAAGCTTTAATTTAGTTAAGCTTTTGAATCGTAATAATGTTATTTTATAAACATAATGATGTTTACGTTTGGTAATAGCACATATACACTGGAGTTTATATAAGTATTCAACGGACATATATAATTCAATCGTAAAAATATGGTTTCGTTGAAGCACCTCCCTTCCATTATATTCAGTTTTTATTCGAAAGAAGTTCCATCTAGCGTTGAAAAGATACCTTATGGACACAGCACAAACTTTGTCGTATTTGAGAAATTACTTTAAAAGTAAAGAGGCTATTTGCATATTTTTAGACGAATTTAATTGTATTTAAAGGAATATTTTTACAAACAGTTTTGCGTTTTAAATGTTCTATTTGATAACCCTTTATTAGTTCAAAGGGACTTTATTTCAAAGGGGGTTCAAAGGGGCTTTATTTCAGGACTATTGTTTTCGTTTTGCGATTTTGCATTGAATCACTATAAACGGCTGTATCACTTTTCCAGTTGTTGCCACGAAAAGTTATTGCTCTGTGTTATATTTATAAAGAAATTAAATAATGAAGAATATGCATAAATGTATGTATAATTCTCCAAATGTGATAAAACAACGGTACCTAGAGTCATCCAATTTTGAATCCATTTCCATTTCCACCCGAATATGAGCATATGGAAGCCCAAATTTGGAATTTGTTTTATTATCTTTTTCATATTTTATAAAACGTTTCCAACAAGAATATTGTTTTTATAACAAAGCAAAATCATCTCAAAAATGTACGAACAGCCTCTGTGCTACTATCATAAGCAATACAGTGGTACAGTGTTCCCATATATACATAAAAAATAAAAAGAAAATTTTTAGCTTACAACATCTATTTAATTCAGATGAAGATTTTAAACGGCTATCTATATTTTTCATTCATTGGAAATATGAAATTAATTCGGTGAGACTTTAAAATTGCAATATTTTCCTGTTTGTAGCTGAAAATGTAAGTAGCAATAAAAGTTATTTTAGAAACTGTTCAAACGTTTTATTATCTATCAAACCAATATCAAGGAGCAGAAAAATCTGTTTCGAAACAAATTGTGAGAAACCGGCATATTTTTAATTATTTGTCTAACTTAGTTATCTCTATGGGTAGTACAATGCATTCTTGACTAACTAGATAATAACGCTATACTTGTGCCCTCGAATGATTATAATAATAAAACCTATAATTTTGAATTTGCTGTTATTTCAATCAAATTTTTAATAATTTAGTACATAGTAGAAAGTGGAGATTAAACATCGAATGACGAAATTCAATATGCTAGTTTTAGTGCATTTTATTGACATATTTATCAATTCAAATTTTCTTTAACTTAGTAGGGTACTGTACAAATTATGGGGTATCATGACGCAAAACGTTTTGCCAAATGCTAATTTCGAATGGTTTTGATATTTTCAGCATTCTGAGATAGTCAAGATATTTTAAATATTCAGGCATTAAGAAGTGAACAATCGAAAACAAGAATTTAAAAAAATATATAAAATTTATTATCTTTGATAGTAGAAAAATGCACTAACATTGAAATGTAGCTCTCATGATATCAGTTACTCGACTGTATTATATAAATTAACAAAGCTATTCCTATTTCTTCTGATGTCAGTTACAACTATTAAGATAATGAAGAGAATAAACCTTTATTGCCTGTGAATCTTTAATAGCCAAAAGTTTTCACTTGGCAGAAGTGTACAATAGTCGCTTATTTGACCACTTTTCTACATTTGTTTCATAAAATCCTATCTTATTGTTTCTTTTCCCTAAGCCGTAAATGCAACACAGTGATACTACCTATTATGCGATACCTAAATATCGGTTTTCGGAAGGTATTGATTTTATCTGAGACACTGTCAGCTGCTCATCTACATACCTAGAGTATTTTTATTAAATAGGAAAATGATAACGGGAAATTGACTTCGACACAGTAAAAGTGCAGTGTGAATTGTTGTTGAGTAGCAAGGAAAATGGCCCAAATTATTGATGTATATTACATCTGAAAAACAATATGTAAATATTGCTATATAGCAGTCATGTAATGTAAAGATAATTATAACATAAGCCACATATGATATAAACAAGAAAGACAGCTAACATTACACCATCCCTACATCTCGACAGCTGTCAAAACGTAACGAAGGAAAAATATACATGATCTGTTTTAGGGTTTTTTTATCAACAACTTAACGTTGTGTTCAGAGATGAGTTCAAATATCTCTCAATTTGCTTTAAGATATCATAAAGAATAATTGAGATCGAAGCAATAGTTCTCAGTCCCAATATAAATCTACTAAAATACTGACTAATGTGAAATCGTAAATATATAATTTCTATAAAATTATGTGTTAGGCTTATAAAGCACTACATATTAATGACACGTAAAGAAATACAGTCACATATTTTTCAATTGGTATTAAATCATTTTATTTGCTATTAGTTAAAAAGCTGTGTCGATTCACTAGGCCTAGTCTGCAAAACAAGGCCTAGTGAATGTATAGCAACTGTTAAACATTTTGCAAAATCTCATCATATCTCACTACTGCTCAGACTACATTTGGCTAGTTCAGTTTTGCTAAATTCTTTTGGTTGATTTAAATTGTAAGCGCAAAGTCAAAATTTAAAATGAAAAAAACTTAGACCATTCGGTCCGCTCGGTCTATTTTTGTTTTAACTCCAACAAAATGAAACTAGAAGTCAAAACACCCCTTTTTTGTACTATAATATCTTTTTAACTAGTATGATCTTATTCATAAACTAACAAATTTCTTGACTTTTAACATAACTTCAAAGCTATGTAATTTTTATCTCAAACAATTACATCCTGCGCTAAATAACGAAGTCTTTGAAAAGAAATTCACTAAAAAAATCAGAAACGAAATTCTCCGGGGAAGATGAAGGAACACAATCGCCTTAAAGAAAGAAAAGGAATTCAAAAACATTAAATTTGATGCAGCAGTTTATCATACTAAATTCCGAAATTTCTTGCATTCTTAATTCATTTACATAACTCATTTCCTGAAAATTACTAATTTGGACAAACTAAGAAATGACAGAACAAAGTTAACTGAGAGCTCAAATTTAAAAAAAAAATAAAAGTAAGATCCAGACAGGTGCTTTTTTTTTACAAAAGCAAAAGGTGATACTTTCTCATACGTTAAGAAATACTAAAATAGAATGTTATTTAAAATACGCGAATTACAAAATAAGATTTTTCCAGCACTTTCTTGAAGTCTTACCTGCAGGCATTCATCTATGTAAATTCTCAGAAGCCATTTTAGTTTCTTTTGGCAGAGACGTGTAGTATTTTAGCTTCAAGATTTAATTTGCGACACATCATTATTCCGATTCGTTTCTTTTGAAGTAATATATGAAATAAAAACTATATTACTGTATAGAGCAGATAACTTTTTCAAAGTAAATAGGGTCTTTCATCTATTATATGGATCTCCTTTTTAGTAAAATAATTATTAGCACTTATGTTTACATTATAAGTACTCTTGTTCTTTAAAATAATGATGTAAAGCATGTAATGCGCTGCTACCACAATCCTTGAAATTTAGTTAAAACATATATCCTTACAAATGGAAATAAGTTATAATTATGATAAATATTTTTTTCTCTCTAGGAACATTTGATTTGGCATTATATTCAGCACGGAAACCCAAATCATTGATTATGTTTTCTATCGCAATGGCCCTTTCAAAACGTTGCTTTAAAAATTGATTAAAAGGTAACAATTAAGCATCAGACTTCAAATATCATATAACTACCTTCGATTCTGCGTTCCTTTCTTTCCATTTATCGCCTATGAAATTACCAATACACTTTACACACACACACACACACACACACACACACAACACACACAAAAAAAAGGAACATTCCCGTATCTCCTGCTCTACAAGGTCGGTTGACGAAACACAATTTGCATTTTTTATATCTCGAAAGCACGAGTTAGTATATCTATTACATTTGTATACAAAATTGTTCTAACGTAGTTGACATGACACGTAATCAGAATTTTCTTTAAAAGATATACTACTTTTTGCATTCGATTTTACGACTCAAATTAAGCCAAAGTGCCAATTTTTTATAAAATTGCAAGAGCAGATTTAATTTTTTTTAAAATTTTTTAATGTTAATTATAATTTTTAACATATTTCAGTACCTTTTTTTATTAAACTTACTTCTTTCATAATTCGAATTTAAGTCCATTTCAAATAAAATCAGCAGCTATAGTCTAATTTCGTTTTTTTTAATTTGCATTTTTTAGTAATTTTTGTAAGTAAGTTTATCTAAAAAAATAAGAATTATAATCTGTAAAATATTTCCCATTATCTGAAAATAGATGTTATCTCTAAGCTTACCGGCAAAAAATTAGAATTTTTCAGTCACAATTTTGGAAGGTATTCGTGAATTTATATATTGACGCGTTTTAAAATTTGGCCGTATTAGTTATAAGCGATAATAATGCCAAATATGGTTTTCGCACTTATTTGGCAGAATGAAGGATGAATTTGTTATTCCTTTCGTGCACAATGAAAGAGAAGGGAAAATTTTTTACCATAAATGAAAATTTCGCCAAGTGAATTATTCTTGGCACAAACTGAAAATAGTGCACCTAGATCAATTTATAAATTTCTGGGTAAGGTTCTCACCAAATTTAAAAAAAAAGTAATATTTAGGGATAATTTAAATTGTATAATCAAAATATGGAAAAAATAGGTGTGTCATTTCCTAAAAAGTCAGATTTTCTGTCAAAATAACTCTGTTAGAACAATTGCTATATATAAATCTAATATACATCCTAAGTCAATCACGAGACATGCGAATCGTACGCTAAATTTCATCAGTCTACCCGGTGGAACAAGGGCTATAGAATTTCCGCCCCTTTTTTTACGTCTTCTCTAATGCCGTTTCCTTTATATTCTTTCTATTGCGAAGGCTTCACCGTCTGCGCTGGCATCGGAAAAAACATTAAGAGCAATGGGAAACAGTATCAAGAGTGTCCCATATGCACCCTTTACCTACGAAGAAGAAGCACATCCAGGGTATTAAGAACGACTATTAAAATACAGCTTAAGAAACTAATAAAGTATGGTTTAGGTCAAGGAGCAGAAATTAGAGTAAAATAAAGATTCTAATCTTGGATTGGGGTAATTCCAGTTGTCCAGGTTTAATTTACAAGAAAAGAACCTCGGAAGCAAATCCAAAGACATAAATAACATACATCAACAATAAAAGTAGGAATACTAAGATAAATAAGAAAATGCAAATACATACCTCTAGTGAGTTGCGTTTTTATCATTTAGAGAAAAGACTGAGTAAGTGAAATTAAATTCTTTAATGACCATTTGCCTATAAATAATCAAATATCTAGAGCTTTGCAAGTCTCAAATGCATTCTTCATTTGAGTAGCGAACTGTTCAGAATTTCATGCTGAAACTGTAGAAGTGACTAATAAATAAATCAATAATTAAATCACAAGGAAGAGAAAATAATTATTTCTGCAATCTCATCTGTAACTTTTATTTCCCAAATACCTGTTTTGTTTCCAGGCTTATGATTATAGATCAAAACTCATACATTCCTTAAAAGTTTTTGTCTTTTGAATTCACGCAATAATCTGAACATGCATCGTTTTATTGATAAATGCTTTCTCAGAATTTTGAGTTACACCAGGATTCCTCAAAAAATAAAATACATTCAGTAATGTTATTTCTGTTTGCTTTTGATTAATGCTCATTGCACATAAATTCACGCAGCGAAAGCACTGAACTGTTGAGAATCACTATAAATCTTTGCGTCTCCTGCTTGAAACGCAGCATTGTCGTCATAAATCTCATCTCCAACTCTGCATCAGTTCCGAAATGGTTTCTGAATTTTCTGCCCTTCTTGAGAACTGATAATCATATTAATAAATTTAACTTCAGTTTTTGAACATGTATTCGCCCTCGCTTCAAAGAATTAAATAACATTCCTGAATGTTTTAGGTGATATTAGGGAATTAAGTTCTTAAATATGTCAGAATAATTCATTTTGTAAAGAAATAATAGTAAATGAAAAATAACCAGTTGCATTAGCAACGAATCTCGAAATGTTTGAATTTAACATTCGCTAAGTAAAGAACATATTTTCTCGAATATTCGGTTTCGCTAATAAAACTCTAGCATATTTAGTCGCATTTTCTTTTAATTTCAAATATTATAACAAATAGAAACTTATTTATTCTGAACGTAGAGTTACACTTCAGTAATATTTGGCAAACGTTGAGCAATGTATCACAATTTTCAAACTTCTAATTTAGTTTCCAAAATGCTACATGGAGAGTGCAAATCGCAATTCTAACTCCAAAAATTAATCAATCATTTCCACATTTTCAAAGAAATAAATGAGTAAAATACATGTAATCAAAAATAAAGCTCATAATTACAGTTACTTGTTAAGACAACTTTTCGGTATGCATATGAAATTCATCACATTGTCAGATGCCATATAATTAGAGAGGAATATGAAAAATCATAAGAGTTAAGGGTAATAAAAAATAGCATTAAGTGTGTTGAATTCAGATCAGAGAAATCTTTTTTTTTTGTTTGTTTTTTTGCTGTTGCGTTTCCCCTAAAAGAGATTCTTATACTTTATACTTTGCACAATATTGAGAAAGAGCGGAAATATTTCATGTAAGTTTATTAACTCAATATAGTACATTTATAAGGTATTTTCTCCCTCCTTTCGTCATGCTTTCCTGGTGTAATGGAAGCAAACTCGACAAGCATTTTGAGAGTTCCAGGATTCGAGTTTCCGGCGAGGGCACTGCACATTTTTCATGTCTCCACCTAAAAAAAAAAAAAAACTAATGACTCTACAGGTGCCTTCCGATTCGTCACCACCAGGATTTGGCCCTGGGTCTCCTTATGCCCAGTCGCTCTTTAAAAGGAGGACTCCGTGCGGTATTTTACCCTCCTTCTCTCATGCCTTCAGGGCGTAACAGAGGCATACTGGACGCGTATTCAAGAGGTCAAGGATTTGGATATCGGCGATGGCATTGCACATTTATCACGTCTCGTGCTACAAAAAAAATCTCATGACTACACATTTGTTACGCAAAATAGCCTTCAATTATTAACTGAAATTCTCCATATCTTCTCCTTTCAGTTTGCCTTCGCCAGACTGCATAATAGTTGTAGTTTATTTAAGCCGAGTGTCTTAAATATTTTAGAGCTTCTGACAGCCTCCCTCGATTCTGCCAGCTCTGATGGTAGATCACTTTATATAGTTTTTGACTACGTTATTTAAACTTAATTTCACTGTATGTATTTTAATTACCCGCATGTTGCATAGCTTCATTTGAAGTACACGTATTACCTTCTACTAAATTTTTAAAAAGAATGTTTTGACCTTGTGAGACTTTGCCATTTTGATTCAGACTAGAGCGTTAACTCGTTTCACAGTCTAGTATGATCTGAAGGAATTTGATTTATACTTCAGTACAAGTAAAACTACACGTTATTTTAATTAAATTGTCTGATAAGTTAACAAGTTTTGAATTTTAGATTTTTAATTTTTCTTAATTACAGAAAAAGGTTTAAGAAAGCTTGAAAAAGGAAGTAAAGGAACTAAGATTAGAAAAGTAAAAAGTCTTCATGGGTTTATCATGACAACTTTGAATATAGAAGAGCCTTGTTTAAAAACCGAATAATAATTAAAAGAAAAAATAAAAATCCTATAAACCTGTAGAGTTATTAGGATTTTTGGAAGCAGAAGGTTTTTTTTAAATGAGCAACGCCCTTGCTGGGAATCGAACCATGGACCTTTCGGTTATGCGTCGAGCTTGCTGACCACTACACCACGAAGGTATGCGAATAAGGCGGGAGAAATACCTTATAACTCTTTAAAATAACCTTCCTTATCCTCCTCTTTTGGAGCTTTCAAATAAAAATGTCATGCTTTTCAAAAGTATTATAGAATGTAGACTACATTTTTTTAATAGGCTCTTAATGAATTTTAAAGGAATTTTATTTACTTTTAAAATTTTGGTGAGAATTAGTATTTCTTCGTTTTTGTTTCTATTTCAGTACAAACGTTTTCAATTCTGCTAATTTTGTATTTGAAATAACTTTTTTACGTATGTTGGATTTCCAATTTATAAGTCTAATAGTAGAAAAATTATAATCTCTTCTTTTATCAAAAAGTTTAACTCCTGTAAGATTATGACTACTTAGATCAAGATAAACTGTTTCTGCTTGGTTTTTATTGGTCTTATTACATTTTAGACAGTATGGGTAAATGTTGCTATTTTCGATGGGATTATAATTGTTGAAAGTAATAATGTCATCAATATATCTAGAAGCGTGTTCAAATTTACTGAAACCATTGTCGGAAATTCTCTTTAAGAATTTGAATTTTTAAGAAAATGGAAAACGTTGCAAAGACGAGTGGAATATGAACTTCCATTTGGAGTTCTTTGTGTTTGCAAGTAAAGAAATTTTGAATGTTTAATATAGTTATTGTATAGAGCAAAAATGTAGAAATTCTTTCCATTTTTTAAAATCCAGAATATGAAGTATTTCAGGAAAAAATATCGTTATTTCTAAAAGACTTTCGTAGATTTCTTTGAGTGGTAGAGACGTGTATTCTTAAAATTTAGAGTAGTAACTGCAATGTCATAGCAGTTACTACTCTAAATTTTAAGATTTCTAAATTCTTGAATGATTTTTAACTTGTAAATAATCCAGCAGAAGATTTTGTGAACTTTAACTTGTTCAAAAACTATGTTACAAATAGTTTTAAGTAGATTGGTAAAAATGTTATCAAAATTCTTCTTGAAGTTTCTGGTACTATTGGCTATTAATCTGAATTTGACAAGATTTTTATGAAATTTTGATAAGGCATAAAGATTGGCAACTATGTAATTTGCAGTGGAAAGAGAAATTCTTCATTTTTTATGAAAAGCAGAATTTTTTTAATAACAATTATTTCCGTATTTTTACAGACACTATAGGTAGAACAATTTTTCCGTTCGTTTTCAATTAGAGTATTGCAGAACTTGTTTCATAAAATACTGAAATTATTCTTGCTTTATCAATTTTGGTGATGGTAAATTACTTTTTTAATTGTAAAAACTTCAGAAGTAAATTTGTTCCAGTTATTCCTTTAAATACTGGAATTTATTTAATCATATATATACATATACATATACCCGCTCCCTTACCCGGCTTAAATGACCTTATCAGCATTTCTTTACGGAATCGATGGTTACTGTTATACACATTCAATTAAAAATATGTTTTAATTGCTTAAAATATCCATGGCTTGGCAATGTCAAATTTCAAGAAAAATTTTTATTTCGACAGCAAACAACGAAATCTAGCTTTTAATGCGTTCTCCTGTTTCCTGTGCTGATATTTGTGAAAGATTTATACTCGTGATAAAAAAAAAATAAAGTTTGAAAGACTTTGACTGCCCAACGACAAAAATTGATCGGGTTATTTAATATCAAAACTTACATTATTTGACCCTATTTTCATCTTGCCTTGAGATATCTGTTAATTAAATTAGAATCATTCCAGGAAATAAGCTTAAATCCAGCAAAAAATGTGTGTAATTTAGTAGGCAGCAGAAATTCATTTTGTGCCTATATCAAAAATTTTAATCACCTTCTTTCTGAAATATTACACAACATTTTATGAAAATCACAGTTCTCCTTTCGAAGAAAAGCTTCTATGAAAGAATTATTACGATACTATATACTACAGTTGTCAAATCCGGAGCTAACTCTGACAAAAAGCGCATTGTGATTTTTGAAAAAACTGCCTGTGTTTGATTTATTTACTACTGTGATTGTGAAATTTTATTTTTTTTCTTTATTTATTTCTATGTTTTTGAAAGATAAATTTTTATTTGCGATAATTTAACCTAAGCAAAATCATGCAAATAAAATATTATGCATTACAGTCCAGATGTAAATAAATAAAAATCATTTTCGGAGGAAAAATAAAACTTGTACCAAATGGATAATATTATAGCTATGAAATCCGGCTGAAAAAGGCATTCCATATATTTGTATCAGTTGTAGATTTTGCAGTTCCGTATGCTTCCAGTCAAGAAGACTAGAAATACATATAATGATGAGATCAATTTGCACAGTTGTATCGTATGCAGGATAATAAACGTTAGATTCTACATAAGCTGATAGGCGTCATAAATCAGTTACATTAAAGGGCATTAGTTTTCGGAATTTTGCCGTAATATACCGGTAAAATCAAAGAAAAGTGGCAGATCTCTACTGCTGTAATGAAGCTAGAAATATGATAAATTTTGAAAGGTATCGGCTTGCTTATATTGACCTTTGAATATATAAATTTTAGAAAAGAATAATGGATAAACAATTTTAAAAAATACTACTGTAAAGTATTTAAACAAACGCGAATAAATTCACGTTCCTTATCATCTTGGAAATGAACGAAATAAATAAGACTACGCATGTTAAGCTTTCAAAGTCTGAAATTATTTGTGAAATTTTAGAAGAAAGTTAAAACTTTCAGAGTATTTGTTTCTTTGACGTCTCGAGGAAATAAAATAGTTTAGTATGCCTGAATTGAAAAGAGGAATGCTATTTAAATATATTAGTAAATAAAAATTTTATTCAGTGTCCAAAATGGGAAACGTTTATTTAAAACTGAAACCATTATTTACATTTTAATGTTTAAAATTTAGAAATCATTTTCTCAGTTCTAAATTTTTATCGACTAAATCATATTTCTTAAATTAAGTTAATAGTATTAAAAAAAACTTAAGAAAAATTTATTTTTAAGAAGTTTTTTACATTCCACTTGCATTAGATACTCGAAACTTCAAGGAATTTTTCAACATTTGAATCTGCTTCTTTGCCATCTTGTTTTATTTCATTTCGGACTATCCTTGGAATAATTAATTATGGATATTTGTTCATTTCTTATGTACATCTTTTTCAGAGATGGTCTTCGACTTAACGACAATGGGCTTTTATGACAGCGAATTCCCTGGGGAGGAGTAAACGCAGGAAACCTATGAAGCTACTGACTAAGATCTATACCTAGTCAGTCTCGACCGTGGGGGAGGGTAAAAAAACACAAGATTGAAGGTTCCCTACGGCTTGTGCTGAGTGCTTTGTCTCTACTTTTCACGGGCCTGGCGGCGTAATTTCCCATAAACTAGGATATCAGTAGCGGAATACTGCCTGGGCTGTTTAGTAGTTTTGCTAAGTAGTTTTGCTGTGGTTGATTGTGGCAAATCACACTTGGCCTGTTTGCTTAAAGTACAATGCTGAATAGTTAGCGTGCTATACATGTGTGCAGACGACAGCGGAATTCTGTACTATAACATCCGGTGCTTTACCCGTAAAACGATGAGTATGAAGATTCTTACAAGTGATAACCGTGGCCACGCCCTTCACACATGTATCAACGATTACGCTATTCAGTAACGAGAGAGATGTAACAGTGTAACTATCTGGTTAGCGATAGCTGCCGAAGATTCTGGTCACGTTTGTTTACTAAAAACTCAGCTCCCACGAGCGCCCTCTGGCGGAAGAGACAAAATATAGTTAGTTGAACGTGTGACGCGTCTAATATTAGTTGAATCGTTAGACCGTCTCCGTATATATTTGAAATATAATGCTTGTAATGATTGTAACCTGTAAATATTATGTTAATATCTTTCACATGTTAATTAAAATTTCTAAAAAACTATAGTAGTGCACCGCATTGATTAGAATTTCTACTTAGACTAGAGGATATCGAAAAGAAGATAGGCAGTTCCAGGGCAGCCTTTAGAAGGTAAGTGAATTTTTACTTATCTATTTATTGATCTAAAATTTTAATAACAAAAAGTTAATAAAATTTTAACAGTTCTCTTTCTCGAACTCAGAAGACTCTGAACATAAATACACTAACTAATTTGCATACTGGAGGGAGTTAACGAAAGTAGCAGGGTAAGTATGTGAACAAATAAGATAATTGAGCTAATTAACATTTAATCTTGAACTGCACTAGATTATAAGAGAATAAACCCAGCTATCTGCAGACATAAATGTTTACAAATTTTAAATCTTAATAGCATGCAGTAAGTACTTTTTGGATTAATTTTTAAAACATTAAATCAAATTAGCGTGTTGATTTTACTTAAATATTAGAATATTCAAATGCATTGCAAAGGGTTAAGACATAAGAAACTCATTATTGATCAAACGCTGATTCATTATATTCTATTTATAGCATATCAGTTACATTGTCATGCTAAAAGAAAAAAAATGTTATTAGTTTTTGCTCAGCATTTTTAAATCTTCATTGAATAAAATTTAAAATGGGAAGAAAAAAAGCATATCCAATCTATAACCGTTCAAAAAATAAAAATCGGCAAATTAAAGATTTTTTTTTATAAAAAACTCTTTTTTTAAAAAAGTAATGCAGCAGAAGTCTCAACAGCAGTTAATTTCATGTAATTTCAAAAATGTTTAGAGGGCAAATTTTACTTTTATTAAACCTCCCTGTTTATAAAGGAAGCAATCTTCAGGCAAATGAAAAGTACTTAGTTCCATCAGGGATGGAGAAAATTATTCTGAAAAAGAATCGATTTAAATTGAGCAGACTTAATGAAGTTACTGCATACGCTGAAGTTTTTTTCATTGCGTTATACTAAAGCAATGCTCATTTTGCACTGCAAAACTAAAAAAAAGCAATTTTTTCTCAAACTTTCTTTTGAAGAATTTCTTTAAAATAACTCCATGCAAAGGTACATACGAATGCAAAATTGGGTTATATATATTGACCAGCATTTGAGTTCCCTTGAAAAATATGAGGCAGATCTGATTATTTCTTTTTTTCCCATATTACCATATTACATCTTTTTTCTCGAATTTGGAATTTGGTTTTTTCTCGAATCCAGTAAGGCAAGGGAAAAAATATAAAAATTTCGTTTTAGTTTATAAAATTTTTGTTCATTTATTACAATTCATTTATAAATTTTTTGTTCGTTTCGTTAATAGTCTAAACAGTTCACAGAAGAAACGTGAAGTAGAAATAAATCACATTCGACGGTATATTGCACACATGAAAGCAAAAATTAAGTGAAAGTCCTCTCTAAACAAGTGCCCTCAAATTGCGGACTAAAAGAATGATTTTATCCCCGCTCCTTCGAAATGAGATTGGCGGAAAATTTCCAACTTGGAGAAAATATTCGAACTTTTAAAGAATTTCAATAATCTGTCATTGTTCGTTGAATGAATTATTAATACATGCATAAACATGACATAAAGCATGGTAAATTTGTGCTTATAAAATTTGCATATATATATATTGAAACGCGTGGAGGTGATATTTCAGTGAGAGTTGCATAGCACTTTTCCCCTGACGAAACTGTTGTGTGACTCTCAACGGAATATTGCCATTTTGATCTTTTTATACATCTCCCATTTGTCTTACAACTTTTACTTATTCTTGCAACTTCTACTTTTCCCACATTATTAAATGTTCAATTATTAGTCTCATATATTAGTTTTTTAGTCATGTTTTGTTGTTAATAATGTTATTTTGATTCTATTCGATGTGTAATTTTTGGCACAACTGTGCTTTTACAACTAGGATTTTAGAGGTTTCGAATGCACCATAGCTTCTACATTCTGACTTGCTAATAATGTATATATATATATTGTTACGAATTTGTACTTAATTTGCCATTTTTAGTAGAATCAAAATTAAAATTGATTTATTTTCCCGTGCAATGATGAATTGAAATCTAAAGTCGTTCATTACGACAGGTTAGCTCCATAGTACGTAATATATATTATTGTAAATATTATTTTGAATAGTATAAAACCATGGTCCCTTTTGTTTGTACTTAGTATTTGCTAGCATTTGATTTGTATTTAGTATTTCATGTGTTTTAATTTACTTATTGCGTTTATAGTTTATGTTCTTTGTTATTGTAATGTAATGTTTGTTATTGTATTGATGCGTGAGTTATGCGTTTGGCTTCTTGTCCAGGAATTCTACTGCCCGGGACGTGCCGTCCTTGGGAAGGGGCGCAGAGTAACGAAATTTATAATTAATTTGCTATTTTTAGTAGCATCGGAAATTAAATTGTTTTATTTTCCCATGCAATGGAACGGTGGCGAAATTTAAGAGAAAGCTGCGCCGGAAAATTAAGAATACAAGAGCGCGTGCATTTAACATTTAATAAATAGATATCTCACAATTGTTTTTCCTAGGCAAAAAAAATCGAGAAAACAGATTTTACCAGAATATTCTCGTGAATTATTAAAAAGCTTATAAAAGCCGGATTAAAACATCTCAGATCAGTTTTTGTTGTTTAGTGAAATGTAGGTTTTTTTTTTTTGTACGAATTTGTACAAAAAAAATTTGTGCTGTTATTGATTGTAGCGAATTCGCTGTAAGATCGGATTAACTTTCTCTGTATTTTGAATTTAGTTGTATTTAACGTTTCAGTAATTTTAATCATAACTACTGTGAGATATTATGATATTGTACGAATATCTCTGAGGAAATCTCAGCATTTTGTTTTATTGCTTGGGATAATAAATTTACCGTTTTATCCACTTGTGTAATCAATGGATTACGAACCCGTATGCACGCAACTATATACTATATATATATATATATGTGGATGACTTTGTTTATTTTACTTTTCTAACAATTCTATACGATTCTAATCCATGACTAAAGTGGAGGTGGATTTGATTATGGAAAAGTGTCGAGCGTATTTGCCTAAAGTATGGGATGCCTTCGTGCGGGACCTTCTGATGGAAACTGTCTCGTACACACGTTATATATGGAGAAAACCACGAAAACTTCCATGCAGCCAGCCCGTTCGTATTGTGGTAATGGATTTGTATCGGACAAGCTACTACTCAACTCATGTTTTACTCTCTCTGTTAGTTGTTCCTTTTTCTTTCCTGTCTAATAAAGCGGTTATGTTGCTTGCTTCTAATATGCTTCCTGGTTTATTTGTACTTAATTAATTGCTTTTTGTTTTTAGCTCAGATAGTATTTTACGATAACTTCAACAGGTTATGGGCTCAGCGTGTTTTAAATCTGCGTGAATTTAATATCTGCTAAAATTTTTTGAAAAGCGAAGTGAACCGCGTGCTAGGCCTAACAGCGAGACGCTATGGATTTGAAAGTACAAATCGATAAACTTGAGGGTGCGGAAAATTGGAGCAAGTGGAAGTGGCAAATGAAAATGCACTTTGAACAATATGATCTCACGTCAACTATTGATGGAACTAAAATTTGTCCGGTCGCTGTAAATGGTGATGTTAGTGCGGATGAGCACGTGAAAAAGGTGGCTGAATGGTGGCGTGATAACGCTAAGGCAGCCGCGCTTATTGCAAGTACGTTGAGCTCTTCTGTAGTGGATTTAGTGATGACGTACTCGAATGCAAAGGATATTTGGGACAAATTAATTTGTGTTTTTGAGCAAAGCTGTATTCAGAGACTTAATTTATTGATGACACAATTTTTCAAGTCGGTAGAGATCCTAATGACAATGTTGCTACACATGCAGCTAAAGTTGAAAGAATCTACATGGATATGAATGGTGAATTAAATCGTATTGGATCAAGTAATATTCCAGAAGAATTACTGCATGGCAAAATATTGCTTACTGTGGGTCCAGAATTCCAAGAATTCAGCAATGTTTGGGAGTCTCTAGACTCTGATAAACGAACAACCAAGAATCTTGTTTAAAAATTGTGTACAATTGAACAACGTGTTAAATCAAATGCTGCTGTGGATTATGGTGCATTTGCAGCTCGTGTGCCTGGTTTTAAGCAAAAAACTGTGAAAAGTGGGGAAAGACTTCCTGAAAGTACTGTAGGTAATAAATCTAGTAATTTCAAACAAAAGAACTGTTTTAAGTGTGGTTCGAATACACATCTTTGTAAGGACTGCCCTAAGAGAAAGTTAAATGTATCAAAGCATAACAAAGGTGCATTTGCCGCTAGTGCAAACAAAACACACCCTGATGTTTGGGTCTGTGATTCTGGTGCTTCACACCACATGACTGCTAACAAACAGTAGTTTACTTCTTACAAACATTTTCCTGTGCCAATTGAGGTATCACTTGCTGATAATAACAAGATCTATGCATATGGATCTGGCAGAATAAACATTGAAGTTTGTATTCAAGGTAAATGGTATGATGCTCACATGGAAAATGTCTGGTATGTACCTGATGTGAAACGGCATCTATTCTCTGTACAACAGGCTGCCAAGCACGGAGTTGAAGTAAAAATGACTGAAAGGTATGCTGAATTTTTTCGTAATGAAGAACTTGTTGCAGTTGGATCCTGGAGAGATGGCACATACATTATGTCTATGAGGGTTGTTATCCCAGCAAGTCCAGCTGAGATAAGTATTGCTTCCGAGACTGAATCTTTGCAGCTATGGCATGAACGCCTTGGTCACCAAAATAAGCGACACGTTCGAAAACTGCTAACTGATATGGGCATATCTGTAAGTCATGCAGTGACAAGTGAATTTTGTGATGGATGTGCTCTGGGAAAAGCTCATCGAAAACCCTTCAAGTCACGTCCCTATAGAGCGATGTCAACTGGTGAAATCATTAATGCTGATGTCAATGGCCCTATGTCTGTGGGCTCCTTTAGTGGTGCAAGATATTATGTTTGCTTTAAAGATGACTATAGCAAATATCGTAAAATCTTCTTTTTGAAAAAGAAAAGTGACGTTAGTTGTTGTCTACATACGTTTCTCAATGAAGCCGCTAATCTTGGCCATGTTGTGAAAAGTTTCCGTTGTGATGGAGGAGGAGAATTTGACTGTGGTGAAGTTCAAAAGATACTTGCTGAAAAAGGTATAGCACTAACTCTCAGTGTGCCATACTCACCAGAGCAGAATGGCGCAGCAGAGAGGGAAAACCGAACAATTGTTGAACTGGCTCGTTCTATGCTTGCAGCAAGTGCATTGCCTCGGTCACTTTGGGCCAATGCATGTGAAACCGCAGTGTATCTGCTAAATCACACTGGTTTATCCCCAGATGAAAGTAAAAGTCCTCATGAACTTTGGACTGGTGAGTCAAAAACTAAACTTGACCACCTGAAAGTATTTGGAACCGAATGCTATGCACATATACCAAAGATCTTCAGACGTAAATTTGAAGACAAAAGTGTTCGTGGTCATTTTGTGGGGTATGTAAACAAGAAAGATGGTTATAAGATCTATCTGCCCTCTCAGAAGAAAATCATACGATCTCGAGATGTTGACTTCAAACCAGAACGTTTGTGCACCACTCCTGTGACAGTGGAGGTGGAGGATGACTTAAATAAAAGGTATGAAGAAACTCGGAGTGAAGAACGTAATTCATCTGAAGAACAAAAGCCTGTTAGAAAATCTGAAAGAAACCGAAGCCCTCCTGCATGGATGAAATCTGGAGAATATCTGATGGCAAACATGGCTGCAGTAGAAGAATTTGAAAACAGTGAAAATCCATCCACATATTTTGAAGCTCTTTCGTCAAATGAAAGTGACTTCTGGCTAGAAGCCATGAAAGAAGAAATAAAAGCCCTTCATGAAAATGAAACTTGGGAACTTGTTGAGAGACCCAAAGGTTCCAAAGTTATCAACTGTCGATGGGTGCTGAGGAAGAAATTTAATCCAGATGGTACTGTGGAGCGACACAAAGCTCGTCTTGTGGCCAAGGGTTATGCCCAAAAAGCAGGCTTTGACTACGACGAGACATTCAGCCCTGTTGCAAGATATGACACTGTGAGAGCTGTTCTTGCTGTGGCGGCAAAAGAAAATTTGTACATGCAGCAGTTTGATGTAAAGACTGCATTCTTGTATGGAACCCTTAAGGAGGAAGTGTTCATGACACAACCAGAAGGCTTCAATGATAATAGTGGGAGAGTCTGTAAATTGCACAAAAGTTTATATGGACTTAAACAAGCACCCCGTTGCTGGAATCAGTGTTTTGTGAATTTTATGAAAGACCAGGTACCGGAAGTTAGTACAGCTGATCCCTGCTTGTTTATCAGACACAGAACTGACAAGAAACTCCTTGTTGTCATCTATGTAGATGATGGCCTTGCTGCTGGGACAGACAAAGTTGAAGTGGAGGAGTTTATGAGTCAACTTAGTCATGCTTTTCAGATCACAAGGGGTTCATTAAATCAGTTTCTAGGTATGAACATAACAAGATTGAATGATGGTTCAATTTTTGTGAATCAGTGTGCCTATTTGAAAAAAGTTCTCTCAAAATTTCATATGGACTCCGGCAATCCAGTGTCAACTCCAAGTGACAAAAGCTTTGTTTTTGATGACACAGAAAACAAATTGATAAGGAAAGAAGTCCCTTATCGCCAGGCGGTTGGCAGTCTGATGTACCTTGCAACTGCTACAAGACCTGATTTAGCTTATGCTATAAGCATTGTTTCTGAAAATCTTGAAAATCCCAGGACCTCAGATTGGTGTGCTGTAAAGCGAATCTTTAAATATCTAAAAGGAACTGTAGATTTTGGCTTGTTATATCAAGCAAAGTGTCATCCCAATGAGCTTGAAGTATACAGTGATGCTGATTATGCAGGTGACTTAAAAACAAGACGCTCAAGAACTGGAATGGTCTCTAAATTTTCATGTGGAGCCCTCTCGTGGATGAGCCAAAAGCAGAAGAGTGTGGTTTTGTCTACTACAGAGGCCGAATATGTTGCTGCGAGTGAGAGTGCTAAAGAACTAATTTGGCTGAAACATCTGCTCAGCGATATGACAAATATCGAAACTCCCTCTCTTCTGGTAGATAATGCTAGTGCTGTGAAACTTGCCAAGAATCCTGAATACCATAAACGGTCCAAGCACATAGATGTCCGTTATCACTTTGTGCGAGAAAAATTTATTGATGGTGAACTGTTTATGAAGCACGTTCCTGGTAAAATGCAATTAGCAGACATCATGACTAAACCATTGCCTAGTGTTAGGTTCAAAGAACTTTGTACCTTGTTAGGACTGTTTTCATTTAATAGTCTTGTTAATGAATGTTAACTTAATCTTAAATAAGTTGTAGCTTGTGGAGGAAGTATTGTGGTAACGGATTTGTATCGGACAAGCTACTACTCAACTCATGTTTTACTCTCTCTGTTAGTTGTTCCTTTTTCTTTCCTGACTGTAGCATGCGCTAATAAAGCGGTTACGTTGCTTGCTTCTAATATGCTTCCTGGTTTATTTGTACTTAATTAATTGCTTTTTGTTTTTAGCCCAGATAGTATTTTACGTTAACTTCAACAGTTCGTAGGATTTGAACCTCGGACGGAAGTACCAGTGTTCAGCGACTTTACCGATGGCTGCTGGTGGGCCAATCCATGATTAAAATTTATGGGTGTTATTTTACCCCCCCCCAGACTCTTCTGTATTTACAAAAAACACTTGCCGAGCGTAGAATGAAGTTTGCATATACGAGATTTCGCTTATGCGCGTTATTTTAATTGTTTAAATTTATTCTGGTCAACACTAAAGTCTCATTCATACTCGGCTCAACTTTCAGTCATGAACATTGAACGCCTGCTGTCATCAGCTTTGGTAAGAAGTAAGATCGATTGAAATGAATGGAATGACATTAGTTTTAATTAAAATTCCTTTATTATTTTTATTTATTGAATAGGCAATTTTTAATTATTTAATCTGTAATTATTTTAATTTATTTCATTATTTATTTTAATAATAAACCTTTTTCAAGAACTTTAAATATCTGGGATTTGAACCCGCAGCCTCTCGACTGAGAATCGGATACTTTATCGAGAAGCTACAGTCAGACGCAGTCGTTTGACCTTGTCTAATAGCGGTCACTAAACTGAAGGACTGCGCCTGCGATAGCCTGTTACAGTGCGTTCAAACTATTTCGCCCCTTTGTGCATTTTCGATGGTGGGAACTTATTATTTTCTCTTTCTTCTCATTCTTACTAAATTTAATTTATTAACTTTTTCATGCCACGTTCGATGGCGGACGATTGTTATTTTCTCTTTTATTCTCATTCTTCCTAAATTTAACTTATTAAATTTTCAGCCCATGTTTACCCTTTTTACAAACGTAAATTTTACATTTAATTTTCACAAATTAATGTTTATTTCAGCAAAACTAAATTTATGCTTTACATTGATCTCTATCTCTCTTAATGTTTGTACGTGTTTAATGTGGCAAACAGCAGAAAGACAAAGGTATATTTTTTTTGGACCTAAGCATCAAGGGAATGAGTATTCTCACAGAAGTATTCCTACTATGGAAAATTATCTCTTTATATATAATGTCGTATGATAGTACTGTCTACTTGGCGCAGCAGAACCGTGTATCTCAAAGAACGTTGTATCGCTTTAACTGCAAATTGTATTACGCTTTAAGATGAAAGCAAGTGAGACTTAAAGTAATATATCAAACCTTTGAATAAATTCAATAGTGCATCCGTGATGCGATATATTTAAACAATAAATCTAAAATATGAAATAATGCAAGTTAAGATGCGAACCGATAGCCAGTTATACAGTATGGTCCATTGTCCTTTTTTATCTAGTTCGATTTCTCAGACTATATTGTTCACTATTATACATTTTTGATGTCTTTGTCGTTACAAATCTTTTACTGAGAATTAGCTTGTTTCCAAGGGCACAAGATGTCACGAACTTGGTCTACCAAGAAATGTTTAAAATCGCACAAATACAAACAATCCAACACATCATCATCATCATCATCTTCATCGTGTGATATTTGCTCTATAACATAATATGTTAAATATTTACTTGTATAGAGAATAAATCACTCAAATTTCAGTTCGATAGACATTCCAGTTAAGGATCATCATGCGAAAAAACAGTTCTCTTTCAGCAATGGAAATGAAATAACACATGAATGGTCCACTGAATCTCAGAGAAAAATGTTTAAAAAGAAATCGTATATAAGATACAACATGCACTCACACACACACATATATGTAAGTAAAAAAGAAGTACTTTAGAATTAAAAAAGCATGTTTTCGTGATCTTTGTTGATCCATTTAGCTTGGGACTTCAAACACTTTTCCCTTGATAAGTTCTGTTTGAAGCTTTGAGCGGAGGAGATTAACAATTGTATTTCTTTTGTATACTTCTTTCACTTTTTCTATAATATGGATAGGTTTATATTACCAAAATTGTTTCAATTTGCTTTGTCACTCATATTACATCGTGTTTCCGGAAAATTGATAGGCAACTACAAATGATTTTTACGACTTTTCATAAGGTTACATTTCTATTTATCTTTAGATATATATGTATATGTACATATATTTAT